>OZ023331.1:2504015-2681515 GCA_964007535.1 Brachyptera risi
AATGAGTTTAATTCATGTCGTGGTCCCGTCATTGTTAGTATATGGTATGATATACAATTCCAATGCTGGAATTAAACTCCCCGATTATATTGCCGAGCAGCCCACTGACGATACGACGGCCACCTTCCTCCCAGTAGCAGCATCCCAGGCGCATGCGCACACCCTCAGCAGCTGATTGCTCTCTGTTCTTTGCACGTCTTGCCAAGCCGGCAACTTCTCACCAACTGTCTTCTAATTATACGACTAATTCGGATTTAATTATCCCTGAGACTTAATACACATAAACGTAAATGGAGTTGGATTTTGTTTGCGAAATCTCTCTCCTCCAAACACAAGGGCACGGCACGGAGTCGTGACTTGTTAGTGTCGAAGTTAGTTGCGGAGTTTGATGTTGTAGTTATTCTAATGTACGAGTTGCAGGTTTGTTTGGTTGACTTGCGCTGATTAACATGAACAAAGTTACCGATGCTGGGGTTGATACCGCCGGTTACCGCACCCAGCTAGCTTGATTAACAGCGCTGTGTGTCATTACCAGCCAATCTCGTTCATATCGGAGCAGGGAAACGCTCTAGGAGGGCTCGCGTCACGGGAACATGGCTCTAGGTCGAGGACATCGTTCATATCGGAGCAGGGAAACGCTCTAGGAGGGCGCGCGTCACGGGAACATGGCACTGGGTCGAGGACATCGTTCATATCGGAGCAGGGAAACGCTCTAGGAGGGCGCGCGTCACGGGAACATGGCACTGGGTCGAGGACATCGTTCATATCGGAACAGGGAAACGCTCTAGGAGGGCTCGCGTCACGGGAACATGGCACCAGGTAGAGGACATCGTTCATATCGGAGCAGGGAAACGCTCTAGGAGGGCTCGCGTCACGGGAACATGGCTCTAGGTCGAGGACATCGTTCATATCGGAGCAGGGAAACGCTCTAGGAGGGCGCGCGTCACGGGAACATGGCACTGGGTCGAGGACATCGTTCATATCGGAGCAGGGAAACGCTCTAGGAGGGCGCGCGTCACGGGAACATGGCACTGGGTCGAGGACATCGTTCATATCGGAACAGGGAAACGCTCTAGGAGGGCGCGCGTCACGGGAACATGGCACTGGGTCGAGGACATCGTTCACATCGGAACAGGGAAACGCTCTAGGAGGGCGTGCGTCACGGGAACATGGCTCTAGGTCGAGGACATCGTTCATATCGGAGCAGGGAAACGCTCTAGGAGGGCTCGCGTCACGGGAGCATGGCTCTAGGTCGAGGACATCGTTCATATCGGAGCAGGGAAACGCTCTAGGAGGGCGCGCGTCACGGGAACATGGCACTGGGTCGAGGACATCGTTCATATCGGAACAGGGAAACGCTCTAGGAGGGCGCGCGTCACGGGAACATGGCTCTAGGTCGAGGACATCGTTCATATCGGAGCAGGGAAACGCTCTAGGAGGGCGCGCGTCACGGGAACATGGCTCTAGGTCGAGGACATCGTTCATATCGGAGCAGGGAAACGCTCTAGGAGGGCTCGCGTCACGGGAACATGGCTCTAGGTCGAGGACATCGTTCATATCGGAGCAGGGAAACGCTCTAGGAGGGCGTGCGTCACGGGAACATGGCTCTAGGTCGAGGACATCGTTCATATCGGAGCAGGGAAACGCTCTAGGAGGGCTCGCGTCACGGGAACATGGCTCTAGGTCGAGGACATCGTTCATATCGGAGCAGGGAAACGCTCTAGGAGGGCGCGCGTCACGGGGACATGGCACTAGGTCGAGGACATCGTTCATATCGGAGCAGGGAAACGCTCTAGGAGGGCGCGCGTCACGGGGACATGGCAATAGGTCGAGGACATCGTTCATGTCGGAGCAGGGAAACGCTCTAGGAGGGCGCGCGTCACGGGAACATGGCTCTAGGTCGAGGACATCGTTCATATCGGAGCAGGGAGACGCTCTAGGAGGGCGCGCGTCACGGGAACATGGCTCTAGGTCGAGGACATCGTTCATATCGGAGCAGGGAGACGCTCTAGGAGGGCTCGCGTCACGTGAACATGGCACTAAGTCGAGGACATCGTTCATATCGGAGCAGGGAAACGCTCTAAGAGGGCGCGCGTCACGGGAACATGGCTCTAGGTCGAGGACATCGTTCATATCGGAGCAGGGAAACGCTCTAGGAGGGCTCGCGTCACGGGAACATGGCACTAGGTCGAGGACATCGTTCATATCGGAGCAGGGAAACGCTCTAGGAGGGCGCGCGTCACGGGAACATGGCTCTAGGTCGAGGACATCGTTCATATCGGAGCAGGGAGACGCTCTAGGAGGGCTCGCGTCACGGGAACACGGCACTAGGTCGAGGACATCGTTCATGTCGGAGCAGGGAAACGCTCTAGGAGGGCGCGCGTCACGGGAACATGGCTCTAGGTCGAGGACATCGTTCATATCGGAGCAGGGAGACGCTCTAGGAGGGCGCGCGTCACGGGAACATGGCTCTAGGTCGAGGACATCGTTCATATCGGAGCAGGGAAACGCTCTAGGAGCGCGCGCGTCACGGGAACATGGCTCTAGGTCGAAGACATCGTTCATATCGGAGCAGGGAGACGCTCTAGGAGGGCTCGCGTCACGGGAACATGGCTCTAGGTCGAGGACATCGTTCATATCGGAGCAGGGAAACGCTCTAGGAGGGCTCGCGTCACGGGAACATGGCTCTAGGTCGAGGATATCGTTCATATCGGAGCAGGGAGACGCTCTAGAAGGGCTCGCGTCACGTGAACATGGCACTAGGTCGAGGACATCGTTCATATCGGAGCAGGGAAACGCTCTAGGAGAACGCGCGTCACGGGAGCATGGCTCTAGGTCGAGGACATCGTTCATATCGGAGCAGGGAAACGCTCTAGGAGGGCTCGCGTCACGGGAACATGGCACTAGGTCGAGGACATCGTTCATATCGGAGCAGGGAAACGCTCTAGGAGGGCGCGCGTCACGGGAACATGGCTCTAGGTCGAAGACATCGTTCATATCGGAGCAGGGAGACGCTCTAGGAGGGCTCGCGTCACGGGAACATGGCACTAGGTCGACGACATCGTTCATATCGAGCAGGGAAACGCTCTAGGAGGGCGCGCGTCACGGGAACATGGCTCTAGGTCGAGGACATCGTTCATATCGGAGCAGGGAAACGCTCTAGGAGGGCTCGCGTGACGGGAACATGGCTCTAGGTCGAGGACATCGTTCATATCGGAGCAGGGAAACGCTCTAGGAGGGCGCGCGTCACGGGGACATGGCAATAGGTCGAGGACATCGTTCATGTCGGAGCAGGGAAACGCTCTAGGAGGGCGCGCGTCACGGGGACATGGCACTAGGTCGAGGAAATCATTCATATCGGAGCAGGGAAACGCTCTAGGAGGGCGCGCGTCACGGGAACATGGCTCTAGGTCGAGGACATCGTTCATATCGGAGCAGGGAGACGCTCTAGAAGGGCGCGCGTCACGGGAACATGGCTCTAGGTCGAGGACATCGTTCATATCGGAGCAGGGAGACGCTCTAGGAGGGCTCGCGTCACGGGAACATGGCACTAGGTCGACGACATCGTTCATATCGGAGCAGGGAAACGCTCTAGGAGGGCGCGCGTCACGGGAACATGGCTCTAGGTCGAGGACATCGTTCATATCGGAGCAGGGAAACGCTCTAGGAGGGCTCGCGTCACGGGAACATGGCACTAGGTCGAGGACATCGTTCATATCGGAGCAGGGAAACGCTCTAGGAGGGCTCGCGTCACGGGAACATGGCACTAGGTCGAGGACATCGTTCATATCGGAGCAGGGAAACGCTCTAGGAGGGCGCGCGTCACGGGAACATGGCTCTAGGTCGAGGACATCGTTCATATCGGAGCAGGGAAACGCTCTAGGAGGGCTCGCGTCACGGGAACATGGCACTAGGTCGACGACATCGTTCATATCGGAGCAGGAAAACGCTCTAGGAGGGCTCGCGTCACGGGAGCATGGCACTAGGTCGAGGACATCGTTCATATCGGAGCAGGGAAACGCTCTAGGAGGGCTCGCGTCACGGGAACATGGCACTAGGTCGAGGACATCGTTCATATCGGAGCAGGGAAACGCTCTAGGAGGGCTCGCGTCACGGGAGCATGGCACTAGGTCGAGGACATCGTTCATATCGGAGCAGGGAAACGCTCTAGGAGGGCTCGCGTCACGGGAGCATGGCACTAGGTCGAGGACATCGTTCATATCGGAGCAGGGAAACGCTCTAGGAGGGCGCGCGTTACGGGGACATGGCACTAGGTCGAGGACATCGTTCATATCGGAGCAGGGAAACGCTCTAGGAGGGCGCGCGTTACGGGGACATGGCACTAGGTCGAGGACATCGTTCATATCGGAGCAGGGAAACGCTCTAGGAGGGCGCGCGTCACGGGAACATGGCACTAGGTCGACGACATCGTTCATATCGGAGCAGGGAAACGCTCTAGGAGGGCTCGCGTCACGGGAACATGGCTCTAGGTCGAGGACATCGTTCATATCGGAGCAGGGAAACGCTCTAGGAGGGCGTGCGTCACGGGAACATGGCTCTAGGTCGAGGACATCGTTCATATCGGAGCAGGGAAACGCTCTAGGAGGGCTCGCGTCACGGGAACATGGCTCTAGGTCGAGGACATCGTTCATATCGGAGCAGGGAAACGCTCTAGGAGGGCGCGCGTCACGGGGACATGGCACTAGGTCGAGGACATCGTTCATATCGGAGCAGGGAAACGCTCTAGGAGGGCGCGCGTCACGGGGACATGGCAATAGGTCGAGGACAACGTTCATGTCGGAGCAGGGAAACGCTCTAGGAGGGCGCGCGTCACGGGAACATGGCTCTAGGTCGAGGACATCGTTCATATCGGAGCAGGGAGACGCTCTAGGAGGGCGCGCGTCACGGGAACATGGCTCTAGGTCGAGGACATCGTTCATATCGGAGCAGGGAGACGCTCTAGGAGGGCTCGCGTCACGTGAACATGGCACTAGGTCGAGGACATCGTTCATATCGGAGCAGGGAAACGCTCTAAGAGGGCGCGCGTCACGGGAACATGGCTCTAGGTCGAGGACATCGTTCATATCGGAGCAGGGAAACGCTCTAGGAGGGCTCGCGTCACGGGAACATGGCACTAGGTCGAGGACATCGTTCATATCGGAGCAGGGAAACGCTCTAGGAGGGCACGCGTCACGGGAACATGGCTCTAGGTCGAGGACATCGTTCATATCGGAGCAGGGAGACGCTCTAGGAGGGCTCGCGTCAAGGGAACACGGCACTAGGTCGAGGACATCGTTCATGTCGGAGCAGGGAAACGCTCTAGGAGGGCGCGCGTCACGGGAACATGGCTCTAGGTCGAGGACATCGTTCATATCGGAGCAGGGAGACGCTCTAGGAGGGCGCGCGTCACGGGAACATGGCTCTAGGTCGAGGACATCGTTCATATCGGAGCAGGGAAACGCTCTAGGAGGGCGCGCGTCACGGGAACATGGCTCTAGGTCGAAGACATCGTTCATATCGGAGCAGGGAAACGCTCTAGGAGGGCTCGCGTCACGGGAACATGGCTCTAGGTCGAGGACATCGTTCATATCGGAGCAGGGAAACGCTCTAGGAGGGCTCGCGTCACGGGAACATGGCTCTAGGTCGAGGATATCGTTCATATCGGAGCAGGGAGACGCTCTAGGAGGGCTCGCGTCACGTGAACATGGCACTAGGTCGAGGACATCGTTCATATCGGAGCAGGGAAACGCTCTAGGAGGGCGCGCGTCACGGGAACATGGCTCTAGGTCGAGGACATCGTTCATATCGGAGCAGGGAAACGCTCTAGGAGGGCTCGCGTCACGGGAACATGGCACTAGGTCGAGGACATCGTTCATATCGGAGCAGGGAAACGCTCTAGGAGGGCGCGCGTCACGGGAACATGGCTCTAGGTCGAAGACATCGTTCATATCGGAGCAGGGAGACGCTCTAGGAGGGCTCGCGTCACGGGAACATGGCACTAGGTCGACGACATCGTTCATATCGAGCAGGGAAACGCTCTAGGAGGGCGCGCGTCACGGGAACATGGCTCTAGGTCGAGGACATCGTTCATATCGGAGCAGGGAAACGCTCTAGGAGGGCTCGCGTGACGGGAACATGGCTCTAGGTCGAGGACATCGTTCATATCGGAGCAGGGAAACGCTCTAGGAGGGCGCGCGTCACGGGGACATGGCGATAGGTCGAGGACATCGTTCATGTCGGAGCAGGGAAACGCTCTAGGAGGGCGCGCGTCACGGGGACATGGCACTAGGTCGAGGAAATCATTCATATCGGAGCAGGGAAACGCTCTAGGAGGGCGCGCGTCACGGGAACATGGCTCTAGGTCGAGGACATCGTTCATATCGGAGCAGGGAGACGCTCTAGAAGGGCGCGCGTCACGGGAACATGGCTCTAGGTCGAGGACATCGTTCATATCGGAGCAGGGAGACGCTCTAGGAGGGCTCGCGTCACGGGAGCATGGCACTAGGTCGAGGACATCGTTCATATCGGAGCAGGGAAACGCTCTAGGAGGGCGCGCGTTACGGGGACATGGCACTAGGTCGAGGACATCGTTCATATCGGAGCAGGGAAACGCTCTAGGAGGGCGCGCGTTACGGGGACATGGCACTAGGTCGAGGACATCGTTCATATCGGAGCAGGGAAACGCTCTAGGAGGGCGCGCGTCACGGGAACATGGCACTAGGTCGACGACATCGTTCATATCGGAGCAGGGAAAAACTCTAGGAGGGCGCGCGTCACGGGAACATGGCTCTAGGTCGAGGACATCGTTCATATCGGAGCAGGGACACGCTCTAGGAGGGCGCGCGTCACGGGAACATGGCACTAGGTCGAGGACATCGTTCATATCGGAGCAGGGAAACGCTCTAGGAGGGCGCGCGTCACGGAAACATGGCTATAGGTCGAGGACATCGTTCATATCGGAGCAGGGAAACGCTCTAGGAGGGCGCGCGTCACGGGAACATGGCACTAGGTCGAGGACATCGTTCATATCGGAGCAGGGAAACGCTCTAGGAGGGCGCGCGTCACGGGAACATGGCTCTAGGTCGACGACATCGTTCATATCGGAGCAGGGAAACGCTCTAGGAGGGCGCGCGTCACGGGGACATGGCACTAGGTCGAGGACATCGTTCATATCGGAGCAGGGAAACGCTCTAGGAGGGCGCGCGTCACGGGAACATTGCACTAGGTCGAGGACATCGTTCATATCGGAGCAGGGAGACGCTCTAGGAGGGCGCGCGTCACGGGAACACGGCACTAGGTCGAGGACATCGTTCATATCGGAGCAGGGAAACGCTCTAGGAGGGCGCGCGTCACGGGAACACGGCACTAGGTCGAGGACATCGTTCATATCGGAGCAGGGAAACGCTCTAGGAGGGCGCGCGTCACGGGAACATGACACTAGGTCGAGGACATCGTTCATATCGGAGCAGGGAAACGCTCTAGGAGGGCGCGCGTCACGGGAACACGGCACTAGGTCGAGGACATCGTTCATATCGGAGCAGGGAAACGCTCTAGGAGGGCTCGCGTCACGGGAACATGGCACTTGGTCGAGGACATCGTTCATATCGGAGCAGGGAAACGATCTAGGAGGTCTCGCGTCACGGGAACATGGCACTAGGTCGAGGACATCGTTCATATCGGAGCAGGGAAACGCTCTAGGAGGACGCGCGTCACGGGAACATGGCTCTAGGTCGAGGACATCGTTCATATCGGAGCAGGGAAACGCTCTAGGAGGGCTCGCGTCACGGGAACATGGCTATGGGTCGACGACATCGTTCATATCGGAGCAGGGAAACGCTCTAGGAGGGCTCGCGTCACGGGAGCATGGCACTAGGTCGAGGACATCGTTCATATCGGAGCAGGGAAACGCTCTAGGAGAGCTCGCGTCACGGGAACATGGCTCTAGGTCGAGGACATCGTTCATATCGGAGCAGGGAAACGCTCTAGGAGGGCGCGCGTCACGGGAACATGGCACTAGGTCGAGGACATCGTTCATATCGGAGCAGGGAAAAGCTCTAGGAGGGCTCGCGTCACGGGAACATGGCTCTAGGTCGAGGACATCGTTCATATCTGAGCAGGGAAACGCTCTAGGAGGGCTCGCGTCACGGGAACATGGCTCTAGGTCGAGGACATCGTTCATATCGGAGCAGGGAAACGCTCTAGGAGGGCGCGCGTCACGGGAACATGGCTCTAGGTCGACGACATCGTTCATATCGGAGCAGGGAAACGCTCTAGGAGAGCTCGCGTCACGGGAACATGGCTCTAGGTCGAGGACATCGATCATATCGGAGCAGGGAAACGCTCTAGGAGGGCGCGCGTCACGGGAACATGGCACTTGGTCGAGGACATCGTTCATATCGGAGCAGGGAAACGCTCTAGGAGGGCGCGCGTCACGGGAACACGGCACTAGGTCGAGGACATCGTTCATATCGGAGCAGGGAAACGCTCTAGGAGGGCGCGCGTCACGGGAACACGGCACTAGGTCGAGGACATCGTTCATATCGGAGCAGGGAAACGCTCTAGGAGGGCGCGCGTCAAGGGAACATGACACTAGGTCGAGGACATCGTTCATATCGGAGCAGGGAAACGCTCTAGGAGGGCGCGCGTCACGGGAACACTGCACTAGGTCGAGGACATCGTTCATATCGGAGCAGGGAAACGCTCTAGGAGGGCTCGCGTCACGGGAACATGGCACTTGGTCGAGGACATCGTTCATATCGGAGCAGGGAAACGATCTAGGAGGGCTCGCGTCACGGGAACATGGCACTAGGTCGAGGACATCGTTCATATCGGAGCAGGGAAACGCTCTAGGAGGACGCGCGTCACGGGAACATGGCTCTGGGTCGAGGACATCGTTCATATCGGAGCAGGGAAACGCTCTAGGAGGGCTCGCGTCACGGGAACATGGCTCTAGGTCGACGACATCGTTCATATCGGAGCAGGGAAACGCTCTAGGAGGGCTCGCGTCACGGGAGCATGGCACTAGGTCGAGGACATCGTTCATATCGGAGCAGGGAAACGCTCTAGGAGAGCTCTCGTCACGGGAACATGGCTCTAGGTCGAGGACATCGTTCATATCGGAGCAGGGAAACGCTCTAGGAGGGCGCGCGTCACGGGGACATGGCACTAGGTCGAGGACATCGTTCATATCGGAGCAGGGAAACGCTCTAGGAGGGCTCGCGTCACGGGAACATGGCTCTAGGTCGAGGACATCGTTCATATCGGAGCAGGGAAACGCTCTAGGAGGGCGCGCGTCACGGGAACATGGCTCTAGGTCGACGACATCGTTCATATCGGAGCAGGGAAACGCTCTAGGAGAGCTCGCGTCACGGGAACATGGCTCTAGGTCGGGGACATCGTTCATATCGGAGCAGGGAAACGCTCTAGGAGGGCGCGCGTCACGGGAACATGGCACTAGGTCGAGGACATCGTTCATATCGGAGCAGGGAAACGCTCTAGGAGGGCGCGCGTCACGGGAACACGGCACTAGGTCGAGGACATCGTTCATATCGGAGCAGGGAAACGCTCTAGGAGGGCGCGCGTCACGGGAACACGGCACTAGGTCGAGGACATCGTTCATATCGGAGCAGGGAAACGCTCTAGGAGGGCGCGCGTCACGGGAACATGACACTAGGTCGAGGACATCGTTCATATCGGAGCAGGGAAACGCTCTAGGAGGGCGCGCGTCACGGGAACACGGCACTAGGTCGAGGACATCGTTCATATCGGAGCAGGGAAACGCTCTAGGAGGGCTCGCGTCACGGGAACATGGCACTTGGTCGAGGACATCGTTCATATCGGAGCAGGGAAACGATCTAGGAGGGCTCGCGTCACGGGAACATGGCACTAGGTCGAGGACATCGTACATATCGGAGCAGGGAAACGCTCTAGGAGGACGCGCGTCACGGGAACATGGCTCTAGGTCGAGGACATCGTTCATATCGGAGCAGGGAAACGCTCTAGGAGGGCTCGCGTCACGGGAACATGGCTCTAGGTCGACGACATCGTTCATATCGGAGCAGGGAAACGCTCTAGGAGGGCTGGCGTCACGGGAGCATGGCACTAGGTCGAGGACATCGTTCATATCGGAGCAGGGAAACGCTCTAGGAGAGCTCGCGTCACGGGAACATGGCTCTAGGTCGAGGACATCGTTCATATCGGAGCAGGGAAACGCTCTAGGAGGGCGCGCGTCACGGGAACATGACACTAGGTCGAGGACATCGTTCATATCGGAGCAGGGAAACGCTCTAGGAGGGCTCGCGTCACGGGAACATGGCTCTAGGTCGACGACATCGTTCATATCGGAGCAGGGAAACGCTCTAGGAGAGCTCGTGTCACGGGAACATGGCTCTAGGTCGAGGACATCGTTCATATCGGAGCAGGGAAACGCTCTAGGAGGGCGCGCGTCACGGGAACATGGCACTAGGTCGAGGACATCGTTCATATCGGAGCAGGGAAACGCTCTAGGAGGGCTCGCGTCACGGGAACATGGCTCTAGTTCGAGGACATCGTTCATATCGGAGCAGGGAAACGCTCTAGGAGGGCTCGCGTCACGGGAACATGGCTCTAGGTCGAGGACATCGTTCATATCGGAGCAGGGAAACGCTCTAGGAGGGCGCGCGTCACGGGAACATGGCTCTAGGTCGACGACATCGTTCATATCGGAGCAGGGAAACGCTCTAGGAGAGCTCGCGTCACGGGAACATGGCTCTAGGTCAAGGACATCGTTCATATCGGAGCAGGGAAACGCTCTAGGAGGGCGCGCGTCACGGGAACATGACACTAGGTCGAGGACATCGTTCATATCGGAGCAGGGAAACGCTCTAGGAGGGCGCGCGTCACGGGAACATGACACTAGGTCGAGGACATCGTTCATATCGGAGCAGGGAAACGCTCTAGGAGGAGGCGCGTCACGGGAACACGGCACTAGGTCGAGGACATCGTTCATATCGGAGCAGGGAAACGCTCTAGGAGGGCGCGCGTCACGGGAACATGGCTCTAGGTCGACGACATCGTTCATATCGGAGCAGGGAAACCCTCTAGGAGGGCGCGCGTCACGGGAACATGGCACTAGGTCGAGGACATCGTTCATATCGGAGCAGGGAAACGCTCTAGGAGGGCGCGCGTCACGGGAACATGGCTCTAGGTCGAGGACATCGTTCATATCGGAGCAGGGAAACGATCTAGGAGGGCTCGCGTCACGGGAACATGGCACTAGGTCGAGGACATCGTTCATATCGGAGCAGGGAAACGCTCTAGGAGGGCGCGCGTCACGGGAACATGGCACTAGGTCGAGGACATCGTTCATATCGGAGCAGGGAAACGCTCTAGGAGGGCGCGCGTCACGGGAATATGGCACTAGGTCGAGGACATCGTTCATATCGGAGCAGGGAAACGCTCTAGGAGGGCTCGCGTCACGGGAACATGGCTCTAGGTCGAGGACATCGTTCATATCGGAGCAGGGAAACGCTCTAGGAGGGCTCGCGTCACGGGAACATGGCTCTAGGTCGAGGACATCGTTCATATCGGAGCAGGGAAACGCTCTAGGAGGGCTCGCGTCACGGGAACATGGCACTAGGTCGAGGACATCGTTCATATCGGAGCAGGGAAACGCTCTAGGAGGGCTCGCGTCACGGGAACATGGCTCTAGGTCGAGGACATCGTTCATATCGGAGCAGGGAAACGCTCTAGGAGGGCGCGCGTTACGGGGACATGGCACTAGGTCGAGGACATCGTTCATATCGGAGCAGGGAAACGCTCCAGGAGGGCGCGCGTCACGAGAACATGGCACTAGGTCGACGACATCGTTCATTTCGGAGCAGGGAAACGCTCTAGGAGGGCGCGCGTCACGGGAGCATGGCACTAGGTCGAGGAAATCGTTCATATCGGAGCAGGAAAACGCTCTAGGAGGGCTCGCGTCACGGGAGCATGGCTCTAGGTCGAGGACATCGTTCATATCGGAGCAGGGAAACGCTCTAGGTGGGCGCGTGTCACGGGAACATGGCACTAGGTCGACGACATCGTTCATATCGGAGCAGGGAAACGCTCTAGGAGGGCTCGCGTCACGGGAACATGGCTCTAGGTCGAGGACATCGTTCATATCGGAGCAGGGAAACGCTCTAGGAGGGCGCGCGTCACGGGAACATGGCACCAGGTCGAGGACATCGTTCATATCGGAGCAGGGAAACGCTTTAGGAGGGCGCGCGTCACGCGAACATGGCACTAGGTCGAGGACATCGTTCATATCGGAGCAGGGAAACGCTCTAGG
This sequence comes from Brachyptera risi, assembly GCA_964007535.1. Classification (NCBI taxonomy): domain Eukaryota; kingdom Metazoa; phylum Arthropoda; class Insecta; order Plecoptera; family Taeniopterygidae; genus Brachyptera; species Brachyptera risi. The sequence continues at coordinate 2,516,323 of OZ023331.1, forward strand.
AGGGCGCGCGTCACGGGAACATCCCGCTTAAAAATATTCGGTGTCAAAACACTATCCACCCAGTGTTTTCACGTTGTTTCCGATGTTTTCGTAGTATCAAAATATGATCCGACGGTATCCAAAAAAAATTAACCGAGATTTGGATCACGAAAAATGAGTCAAAATAGCATCCACTCATCCATTTGGTGTCGGAAACATATTTTTCGTATGTTTTAAATGACCATGTTTGGACAACACCTTCCAAATAATGTCAGAGCGAAATTAAAAGGATGTCAAAATGACAGACACTTGAAACTGTTTCGATAGTATTTTGATTATTCAAGAGCAAACTATCAAATATGAGTCGGAACGATAGCAAAGCAGCATCAGAATGAGGACATGTTGGAGCTGTTTGGATGGTTTTTTGATCAATCACGAATATAGCATCAAATATGAGTTAAATAGATAGCGAAGTAGTGTCGAAACAATAGACACTTTGATGCTCTTTGGATAGCATTTCGATCATTATGAACAAATGTGAAAAATCGTCCAACCAATAGCAAAGTAGCATCAAAATAGGAGACTTGTCGATGCTGTTTGGATGGTGTTTTGATTATTCACGTATGGAGCATCAAAAATGAGTAAAATAGATAGCGGAGTGGTGTCGAAACGATAGACACTTCGATGCTCTTTGGATAGCATTTCGATTATTATGAACAAATGTAAAAATCGTACAACCAATAGCAGAGTAGCATAAAAATAGGAGACTTGTTGATGCTGTTTGGATGGTGTTTTGATAAATCACGGATATAGCATCAAATATGAGTTGAATAGATAGCGGAGTGGTGTCGAAACGATAGACACTTCGATGCTCTTTGGATAGCATTTCGATTATTATGAACAAATGTAAAAATCGTACAACCAATAGCAGAGTAGCATAAAAATAGGAGACTTGTTGATGCTGTTTGGATGGTGTTTTGATAAATCACGGATATAGCATCAAATATGAGTTGAATAGATAGCGGAGTGGTGTCGAAACGATAGACACTTCGATGCTCTTTGGATAGCATTTCGATTATTATGAACAAATGTAAAAATCGTACAACCAATAGCAGAGTAGCATAAAAATAGGAGACTTGTTGATGCTGTTTGGATGGTGTTTTGATTAATCACGGATATAGCATCAAATATGAGTTGAATAGATAGCGGAGTGGTGTCGAAACGATAGACACTTCGATGCTCTTTGGATAGCATTTTGATCATTATGAACAAATGTGAAGAAGCGTCCAATCAGTAACAAAAGAGCATCAAAATGGGGATTCGTTGCAGCTGTATGAATGGTGTTTTGATCAATCACGGATATAGCATCAACCATGAGTGAAATAGATAGCGTAGTAGTGTCGAAACAATAGGCACTTTGATACTCTTTGGATAGCATTTCGATCATTATGAACAAATGTGAAGAATCGTTCAACCAATAGCAAAGTAGCATCAAAATAGAAGACTTGTCGATGCTTCTGAATGGTGCTTTGATTTTTCACGTATAGAGAATCAAATGTGAGTCAAAGATGTGGAAAAATTGTTTCAAAACGATGGATACTTTGATGCTCTTTGGATAGCATTTTGATCAAAATGAACGAATGATGACGAAGCGTCCAACCAGTAGCAAAGTAGCATCAAATTTGGGGACTCGTTGCAGCTGTATGGATGGTGTTTTGATCAATCACGAATATAGCATCGAATAAGAGTCAAAGGTGTGAAGAATAAGTATCAAAACGACAGACTTTTGGGAGCTCTTTGGATAGCATTTGGATCGAAATGAACTAATGGAGAAAAGCATCCAACCAATAGTGAAGTGGCATCAAAATAGTAGACTCGTTTGAGGCTATTTGGATCGTGTTATGATAATTTACGCATTTAGCATCAAAAATAAGTCAAATAGGTGGAAGAGTAATGTCAAAACGATGAGCATTCTGATGCTCTCGAGATAGCATTTGGATCAAAATTGAAGAATGATGAGGAAGTGTCCAACCAGTATCAAAGTGGCATCAAAAAAATGACTCGTTCGAGGCTGTGTGGATCGGTTTTTGATTATTCACGTATGGAGCATAAAATGTGAGTCGAATGAGAGTCATAGGAGTTTTAAAACGATATACTTTCTGATGCTCTTTGGATAGCATTTGGATCGAGATGAACGAATGAGAAAGAGCGTCCAACCAGTAGCAAATTAGAATCAAATTAGAAGACTCGATAAAGCTGTATGGTTCGATTTTCCACGCATATAGCATCAAATATGAGTCGAATATGTAGAAATGAAGTGACCAAACGATAGACATTTTGATGCTCTCAGGATAGCAGTTGGAACATTATGAACGAATGATGAAAAAGCGTCCAACCAGTAGCAAAGTGGCATCAGAAAAAAAACTCGTTTGAGGCTATTTGGATAGTGTTTTGATCAATCACTAATATAGCATCAAATATGAGTCAAAGATGTAGAAAAGAAGTATCAAAACGACAGACTCTCAGAAGCTCTTTGGATAGCATTTGGTTCAAAATAAACGAAAGATGAAAAAGCGTCCAAACAGTAGCAAAGTGGCATCAGAAAAGATGACTCGTTTGAGGCTGTTTGGATCGTGTTTGAACAATCACGAATATAGCATCAAATATGAGTCAAAGATATAGAAAAGTAGCATCAAAACGACAGACTTTTAGAAGCTCTTTGGATAGCATTTCGATCGAAATGAACGAAAGATCAAAAAGCTTCCAAACAGTAGCAAAGTGGCATCAGAAAAGATGACTCATTTGAGGCTGTTTGGATCGTGTTTGATCAATCACGAATATAGCATCAAATATGAGTCAAAGATATAGAAAAGTAGTATCAAAATGACAGACTTTTAGAAGCTCTTTGGATAGCATTTCGATCGAAATGAACGAAAAATCGAAAAGCATCCAAACAGTAGCAAAGTGGCATCAAAAAAGATGACTCGTTTGAGGCTGTTTGGATCGTGTTTTGATCGATCACGAATATGGCATAAAAATGAGTAAAAGATGTAGAAAAGTAGTATCAAAACGACAGACTCTTAGTAGCTCTTTGGATAGGATTTGGATCAAAATGAACGAAAGACGAGTAAGCGTCCAAACAGTAGCAAAGTGGCATCAAAGTAGGGGACACTTTGAAGGTTTTTAGACAGTGTTTGGATAAATTGACTTTGACTCTAGTCAAAAAGGTGTCAAAATAGTACGAAATTGACGTCAAAATGAAAGACTTTCTTACACTGTTTTGATAGCGTTTTGATGATTATTTAAAAATATTTTTAAAATAAAATCCGTGGATTGGAGTTCGACGAAAATTGGTGGGCGTTCGTACACTGACGTTACTGATAACTTGTGCAAAATTCGTGTCGATCTGGTCTAAAGCACGGCAGTTATTGAGATTTGAAGTTTTGACAAATTGTTAGAAAACAGGAGAATCAAGTTGTAGGTCGACTTTAAAAGACCACCTCCAAATTTTTAGTGAAATTCGTCCTCTTCTTCTGAAATTTTGAAGTGCATTATATAAAGGGTCAATATATGTTCAGAAAACTTCGAGGACATGTGAAATACGCCCCCCAAAACTCAACATTCCGTTAAAATCACAAAAACAAATTTGAACATTTTGGCGGCATTTTTTTCAAATTCATGATGATGAAATTTTCACACAGCGTTCATATGGATAGAAGAAAGTTTATTTTAAGATTTCAGTGAACCCGAATGGATGATCGTTCTTCAGATAATTCTTGTATATTTAGATATAATTCAGATAATTCTTGTGGATAAGTCTTGAATTTGCGATATGGATAACTGAAGCGGCGCTGTGATCGACTGAAGTTTGAATCGATAAAAAATCCATTACCAACACGTGTCAATATTTCAAATACCTATACAATCTATACAGCGCATTATACCAGTCGCATCGGAAATAGTACGAAAAAACATGCACTCGACACCTCTTTGACGCGTTCCAAACATGAGTAAATAAGTTATCCCAATAACGGTAACTTACACATCGTCTGAGTAGCCGAGTGTATTTGTCTCTATATTTGTAATCCTAGGAATATGTCTTCGCCGCTGTCGCCCGATCGAACCTCACTACATCCATGTGAAATTGTTAATGTGACCATGTCTTCTAAAAATGTAATCTCTTTCTCTCTCTCACCCATGCTCAGCTATATCAACACTGTTTGTATTAATAACTTGCTACTAATTTAATTCGGATTTATTAATTTCTTTTTTTTTTGACACCTTTTTGACGTCATGTGAGCTCTGTTTTTTTTGCTGAATTGACATGCAATTGATGCTATTTTGACACTGGTTCGATGTGAAGAAACTGGTAAGAAGCAAAATAAATGCCTCTTTGACATCATTTTGACTCCGAATTGACAGTAAAAAACGTCATTTTGACATGACAGACAGTGTCCAAATGGCGTCATTGTACGCTATCCAAGTATGGTACTTTTGACACAAATGACCATGTTTGGATGCATTGTATGAACACTATTTGGCCCCCGAAAAAATACGGAAAAGCATGCGCTTGACACCTTTTGGATATTACAAGAAAAAAACTTTTTGATGCTGGATGGAAGGTTCTTCGACACTGAAATGAACGCTATTTTCACATCTTTTTCATACTAGATCATATATATTCTGATGTGTATTTGACACTGTCATGACGTGTCCAGGATAGTGATTTGACGCTAAATCGAGACTAGTTGTATATCTTTATGACACTCTTTTGACGTCATAAAAACACTGTTTCTTTTCGGAATTGGCATGAGATTGATGCTATTTTGACACTGATTCGACTTATGCCTCTCTGACATCATTTTGACACCGGATTGACAGTAAAAACATGTCATTTTGACATGACAAATAGTGTCCAAATGGCGTCATTGTACGCTATCCAAGTGTGGTCCTTTTGACACAAATGACCATGTTTGGATGCAGTGTATGCACACTATTTGGACCACGGAAAAAGTACGAGAAAGCATTTGTTCGAAGCCTTTTGGATATTGGAAAAAATACTATTTTGACGCCTTTTTCCACCGGACTATTTACTGTTCTATTGCTGGATTGACACTAGTTGCATACCATATCGACACTTTTCCGACGTTATATTAAGACTGTTCTAATGCTGGATTGGCACTAGTTGCACAACACATCGACACTTTTCCGACGTTATATGAACACTGTTCTAATGCTGGATTGACACTAGTTGCACACCATATCGACACTTTTCCGACGTTATATGAACACTGTTCTAATGCTGGATTGACATGGGATTGATGCTATATTGACACTGGTTTTCATGTCTCTGTGAAGTACTTGAAAGAAGCAAAATATTGCCTCTTGGACATCATTCGGACGCCGAATTGACCGTAAAAACATGTCATTTTGACATGTCAGATGGTGTCAAAATGGCGTCATTGCACGCTATCCAAGTGTGGTCCTTTTGACCCAAATACTCATGTTTGGATGCATTGGATGAACACTGATTGAACACCGAAAATAGTACGAAAAAGCATGTGCTCGACACCTTTCGGATATAAAAAAAAAACACGTTTTTGATGCTGAATGGATGTGTTTTTGACACTGAATATCGACAGTACTTTGACACCTGTTTCATGCCGGATAATATCTATTTTGTCTTGTTTTTGACACTGTCATGACGTCTTCTAGTGAGTGGCTTGACGCTAAATAAATACGTTTCAATACCATATCGACACTTTTTTGACCTTATATTGAAACTGTCTTTATGCTAGATTGCCATGTGATTGATGCTATATTGACACTGGTTCGACGTCCAGGTCAGGTGAATAAACTCAATAAAAATCAAATTAATGCTTCTTGAACATCATTTTGACACCGGACTGACAGTAAAGAGATGTTATTTTAACTTGGAAGATGGTGTCAATATAACGTCAAAAAAATGTCAATAAGGTGAGAGATGGTGTCAAAATAGTGTAATTGTACCCTATCCAAGTGTGGTCCTTTTGACCCAAATACTCATGTTTGGATGCGTGCGTTTGACATCATTTGGATATTAGAAAAAACACATTTTGATGCCTGATGGACGTTATTTTGACATTGAAAATGGACACTATTTTGACACCAATTTTATACCGGATTATTTTTAAGAGGGATGGCACTAGGTCGAGGACATCGTTCATATCGGAGCAGGGAAATGCTCTAGGAAGGCTCGCTTCGCGGGAACACGGCACTAGGTCGAGGACATCGTTCATATCGGAGCAGGGAAACGCTCTAGGAGGGGTCGCGTCACGGGAACATGGCTCTAGGTCGAGGACATCGTTCATATCGGAGCAGAGAAACGCTCTAGGAGGGCGCGCGTCACGGGAACATGGCACTAGGTCGAGGACATCGTTCATATCGGAGCAGGGAAACGCTCTAGGAGGGCGCGCGTCACGGGAGCATGGCTCTAGGTCGAGGACATCGTTCATATCGGAGCAGGGAAACGCTCTAGGAGGGCGCGCGTCACGGGAACATGGCACTAGGTCGAGGACATCGTTCATATCGGAGCAGGGAAACGCTCTAGGAGGGCGCGCGTCACGGGAACATGGCACTAGGTCGAGGACATCGTTCATATCGGAGCAGGGAAACGCTCTAGGAGGGCGCGCGTCACGGGAACATGGCACCAGGTCGAGGACATCGTTCATATCGGAGCAGGGAAACGCTCTAGGAGGGCTCGCGTCACGGGAACATGGCACTAGGTCGACGACATCGTTCATATCGGAGCAGGGAAACGCTCTAGGAGGGCTCGCGTCACGGGAACATGGCTCTAGGTCGAGGACATCGTTCATATCGGAGCAGGGAAACGCTCTAGGAGGGCGCGCGTCACGGGAACATGGCACTAGGTCGAGGACATCGTTCATATCGGAGCAGGGAAACGCTCTAGGAGGGCTCGCGTCACGGGAACATGGCTCTAGGTCGAGGACATCGTTCATATCGGAGCAGGGAAACGCTCTAGGAGGGCTCGCGTCACGGGAACATGGCACTAGGTCGAGGACATCGTTCATATCGGAGCAGGGAAACGCTCTAGGAGGGCTCGCGTCACGGGAACATGGCTCTAGGTCGAGGACATCGTTCATATCGGAGCAGGGAAACGCTCTAGGAGGGCGCGCGTCACGGGAACATGGCACTAGGTCGAGTACATCATTCATATCGGAGCAGGGAAACGCTCTAGGAGGGCTCGCGTCACGGGAACATGGCACTAGGTCGAGGACATCGTTCATATCGGAGCAGGAAAACGCTCTAGGAGGGGTCGCGTCACGGGAACATGGCTCTAGGTCGAGGACATCGTTCATATCGGAGCAGGGAAACGCTCTAGGAGGGCGCGCGTCACGGGAGCATGGCACTAGGTCGAGGACATCGTTCATATCGGAGCAGGGAAACGCTCTAGGAGGGCTCGCGTCACGGGAACATGGCTCTAGGTCGAGGACATCGTTCATATCGGATCAGGGAAACGCTCTAGGAGGGCTCGCGTCACGGGAACATGGCTAGAGGTCGAGGACATCGTTCATATCGGAGCAGGGAAACGCTCTAGGAGGGCTCGCGTCACGAGAACATGGCACTAGGTCGAGGACATCGTTCATATCGGAGCAGGGAAACGCTCTAGGAGGGCTCGCGTCACGGGAACATGGCACTAGGTCGAGGACATCGTTCATATCGGAGCAGGGAAACGCTCTAGGAGGGCTCGCGTCACGGGAACATGGCACTTGGTCGAGGACATCGTTCATATCGGAGCAGGGAAACGCTCTAGGAGGGCTCGCGTCACGGGAACATGGCACTAGGTCGAGGACATCGTTCATATCGGAGCAGGGAAAAGCTCTAGGAGGGCGCGCGTCACGGGAACATGGCACTAGGTCGAGGACATCGTTCATATCGGAGCAGGGAAGCGCTCTAGGAGGGCGCGCGTCACGGGAACATGGCACTAGGTCGAGGACATCGTTCATATCGAAGCAGGGAAACGCTCTAGGAGGGCTCGCGTCACGGAAACATGGCACTAGGTCGAGGACATCGTTCATATCGGAGCAGAGAAACGCTCTAGGAGGGCTCGCGTCACGGGAACATGGCACTAGGTTTAGGACATCGTTCATATCGGAGCAGGGAAACGCTCTAGGAGGGCGCGCGTCACGGGAACATGGCACCAGGTCGAGGACATCGTTCATATCGGAGTAGGGAAACGCTCTAGGAGGGCTCGCGTCACGGGAGCATGGCACTGGGTCGAGGACATCGTTCATATCGGAGCAGGGAAACGCTCTAGAAGGGCGCGCGTCACGGGAACATGGCACTAGGTCGACGACATCGTTCATATCGGAGCAGGGAAACGCTCTAGGAGGGCTCGCGTCACGGAAACATGGCTCTAGGTCGAGGACATCGTTCATATCGGAGCAGGGAAACGCTCTAGGAGGGCGCGCGTCACGGGAACATGGCACTAGGTCGAGGACATCGTTCATATCGGAGCAGGGAAACGCTCTATGAGGGCTCGCGTCACGGGAGCATGGCACTGGGTCGAGGACATCGTTCATATCGGAGCAGGGAAACGCTCTAGGAGGGCTCGCGTCACGGGAACATGGCACTAGGTCGAGTACATCGTTCATATCGGAGCAGGGAAACGCTCTAGGAGGGCTCGCGTCACGGGAACATGGCTCTAGGTCGAGGACATCGTTCATATCGGAGCAGGGAAACGCTCTAGGAGGGCTCGCGTCACGGGAACATGGCACTAGGTCGAGGACATCGTTCATATCGGAGCAGGGAAACGCTCTAGGAGGGCGCGCGTCAGGGGAACATGGCACTAGGTCGAGGACATCGTTCATATCGGAGCAGGGAAACGCTCTAGGAGGGCTCGCGTCACGGGAACTTGACTCTAGGTCGAGGACATCGTTCATATCGGAGCAGGAAAACTCTCTAGGAGGGCGCGCTTCACGGGAACATGGCACTAGGTCGAGGACATCGTTCATATCGGAGCAGGGAAACGCTCTAGGAGGACTCGCGTCACGGGAACATGGCACTAGGTCGAGGACATCGTTCATATAGGAGCAGGGAAACGCTCTAGGAGGGCTCGCGTCACGGGAACATGGCACTAGGTCGAGGACATCGTTCATATCGGAGCAGGGAAACGCTCTAGGAGGGCGCGCGTCACGGGAACATGGCACTAGGTCGAGGACATCGTTCATATCGGAGCAGGGAAACGCTCTAGGAGGGCTCGCGTCACGGGAACATGGCTCTAGGTCGAGGACATCGTTCATATCGGAGCAGGGAAGCGCTCTAGGAGGGCTCGCGTCACGGGAACATGGCACTAGGTCGAGGACATCGTTCATATCGGAGCAGGGAAACGCTCTAGGAGGGCTCGCGTCACGGGAACATGGCTCTAGGTCGAGGACATCGTTCATATCGGAGCAGGGACACGCTCTAGGAGGGCGCGCGTCACGGGAACATGGCTCTAGGTCGAGGACATCGTTCATATCGGAGCAGGGAAAAGCTCTAGGAGGGCTCGCGTCACGGGAACATGGCACTAGGTCGAGGACATCGTTCATATCGGAGCAGGGAAACGCTCTAGGAGGGCGCGCGTCACGGGAACATGGCACTGGGTCGAGGACATCGTTCATATCGGAGCAGGGAAACGCTCTAGGAGGGCTCGCGTCACGGGAACATGGCACTAGGTCGAGGACATCGTTCATATCGGAGCAGGGAAACGCTCTAGGAGGGCTCTTGTCACGGGAACATGGCTCTAGGTCGAGGACATCGTTCATATCGGAGCAGGGAAACGCTCTAGGAGGGCTCGCGTCACGGGAGCATGGCTCTAGGTCGAGGACATCGTTCATATCGGAGCAGGGAAACGCTCTAGGAGGGCGCGCGTCACGGGAGCATGGCTCTAGGTCGAGGACATCGTTCATATCGGAGCAGGGAAACGCTCTAGGAAGGCTCGCGTCACGGGAGCATGGCTCTAGGTCGAGGACATCGTTCATATCGGAGCAGGGAAACGCTCTAGGAGGGCTCGCGTCACGGGAACATGGCACTAGGTCGAGGACATCGTTCATATCGGAGCAGGGAAACGCTCTAGGAGGGCTCTTGTCACAGGAACATGGCTCTAGGTCGAGGACATCGTTCATATCGGAGCAGGGAAACGCTCTAGGAGGGCTCGCGTCACGGGGACATGGCACTAGGTCGAGGACATCGTTCATATCGGAGCAGGGAAACGCTCTAGGAGGGCTCGCGTCACGGGAACATTGCACTAGGTCGAGGACATCGTTCATATCGGAGCAGGGAAACGCTCTAGGAGGGCTCGCGTCACGGGAGCATGGCTCTAGGTCGAGGACATCGTTCATATCGGAGCAGGGAAACGCTCTAGGAGGGCGCGCGTCACGGGAGCATGGCTCTAGGTCGAGGACATCGTTCATATCGGAGCAGGGAAACGCTCTAGGAAGGCTCGCGTCACGGGAGCATGGCTCTAGGTCGAGGACATCGTTCATATCGGAGCAGGGAAACGCTCTAGGAGGGCGCGCGTCACGGGAGCATGGCACTAGGTCGAGGACATCGTTCATATCGGAGCAGGGAAACGCTCTAGGAGGGCTCGCGTCACGGGAACATGGCACTAGGTTGAGGACATCGTTCATATCGGAGCAGGGAAACGCTCTAGGAAGGCTCGCGTCACGGGAGCATGGCTCTAGGTCGAGGACATCGTTCATATCGGAGCAGGGAAACGCTCTAGGAGGGCTCGCGTCACGGGAACATGGCTCTAGGTCGAGGACATCGTTCATATCGGAGCAGGGAAACGCTCTAGGAGGGCTCGCGTCACGGGAGCATGGCACTAGGTCGAGGACATCGTTCATATCGGAGCAGGGAAACGCTCTAGGAGGGCTCGCGTCACGGGAGCATGGCTCTAGGTCGAGGACATCGTTCATATCGGAGCAGGGAAACGCTCTAGGAGGGCTCGCGTCACGGGAACATGGCTCTAGGTCGAGGACATCGTTCATATCGGAGCAGGGAAACGCTCTAGGAGGGCTTGCGTCACGGGAACATGGCTCTAGGTCGAGGACATCGTTCATATCGGAGCAGGGAAACGCTCTAGGAGGGCTCGCGTCACGGGAACATGGCTCTAGGTCGAGGACATCGTTCATATGCGAGCAGGGAAACGCTCTAGGAGGGCGCGCGTCACGGGAGCATGGCACTAGGTCGAGGACATCGTTCATATCGGAGCAGGGAAACGCTCTTGGAGGGCGCGCGTCACGGGAACACGGCACTAGGTCGAGTACATCGTTCATATCGGAGCAGGGAAACGCTCTAGGAGGGCTCGCGTCACGGGAACATGGCACTAGGTCGAGGACATCGTTCATATCGGAGCAGGGAAACGCTCTAGGAGGGCTCGCGTCACGGGAACATGGCACTAGGTCGAGGACATCGTTCATATCGGAGCAGGGAAACGCTCTAGGAGGGCTCGCGTCACGGGAACATGGCTCTAGGTCGAGGACATAGTTTGTTTAGGAAGTTTCGTTCCAAGTTTAATAATTATAACATTATAGGCCCATCACTAATTTAATGTGTGCATTTTGTGTGATGATCAATTTTACATCTGCTGTCAAGGGAAAGAAGTGATCATTGCCCAAGAGACTCAGTTCAAAGTGGAAGATATCAACATTCGTGTGTTTGTACTGAAAGACTTTTATCTACGGCGAAAAATTATGGTCACAGACAGCACAGTCATGGTGTTGAAGTTCATTAGTTTTAAATTATCAAAATGGGGTGGTAAGATCGCCCTTGTGGTGCCCCGTCCAAACGATCCTATCTTCCATCCTTAGCCCTAATTATGGAACAATGATTTTGTATCAAGTTTCGATGTTATTAAAAAAAAAATTAAAGTTACTATCATCTCCCAGAGAAAATGATGACAACAAGTGATCTTAATGTCTTTAAAAGTTACATGAGGAAATATCTGGTAGAAAAAGCAATATATACACAGTGGAGGAGTTCTTAAGCTTACCCATCGTTTCTTGACCCACAGCTGATATTGAGTATTATAGCATCTGGCCCATTATTATTATTCTTTCAACTGACTGCATTTCTTTCATCATTGTTAATTATCAGATTGTAATTAAAATTATTGATATTTCATCAGACGAGCCCAACATCCTATTAAGTGTATTATATATTACATATATGCCATTCATGTATTGTGATTTCAACGGAAAAATAAACAATTGAATTGAAAAGTAACGCGTTATTACTCCTCAATTCACTTTCAGGTAACGACGTTACCTTTATTATATGCGTAGCTCTAACGTTTGGAACGCTTCCTTGAGTTGTATCGTTCAGTAAAGTTACTTGGACGTTACTTGAATGCATATATACTGTTATTTGGAGGTGGTTCTGCTCTTTTCGATCCCTTGTTTGACTCGGCCCTTGGATCCGGGCTCACCCCGGGAGGCTGTCTCCTGTGTGGCCACTCAATATACATAGCTTGTCCACCAGCAGACTAGACCTATGATGCACAGAAATATGCATTCCACGAAATTGAAATGTTGAAATAAGTTACGAGGCTCTTTGGAACAATATAAAGATACTCACCTTCTTCAGACTGCATTATCCATAACTTGCATGTAGGCCTGTCTTCATACGCATCATGTTGTAAGGTTATTGTGACGTGAGTTTTCCCCTGGTTCCCCATCGTTCTGCTAATTAACTTCCAATAGGACCTTATATGTTCTTTGAAGTAACTTTTGTCGGCCCAACTTTCTGTTACTTCCAGTTTCTGGTAACCTTGACTTTTGAAAAAATCATTATTTTGACTGATAAACTCAACTTTCAGGAAGCTACTTTTGATTTGTAGCTTCCCCAATTCCAGAACATTTTATAAATTATTGTTGTGTAATTTTTATCTTCATTGGCTTGACGATGCTTAATATATATAAAGAATAGCATTCACCATATATATTCATTCATGCATTTTGATTTTTTCCTCATAGTGATTATATTTTGCTGACTGTCCATATGATCTGAATTATATTCATTGTTGTTCATACTATGATAAACTTGTAAATCCCTCATTGGACGAAAATAAAATGAAATGGAATGAAATGAACGCTGGTCGAGGAATCGGACTGTTCCATTTAATTCAATCCAATTCAATTCAATTAATTTGTATTCCATATCAATTGTAATTATAACCACACAAATATGTTCATTTGATTATTAAAGTACGAGTATTGAAATAAGTCAAGTTATAAATATAATAGTTAATAACGTTATAATGGAATAAATTAAAATTAAAGTTGGAAAACAATCGTGTCAAAGTCATATGTTTTTGTACATACATCAACCACATTTAATCACCATTTATTTCCTTTTATTCTCACACAGTAATCACATCTGCAAGTAGAAGCTTTCAAGCATTCGTTAATGGTATTAAATGAACGTGAAATAAGGAAACTTTCAACGCTTTCCTTGAATATTACTCTTGAAGTGGTCTGTTTTCATTGAATAGTTGGTGAAATATTAACAAGGTAGGTCCACGGTAACTCACTCCTGATTGTTGAGCAATTCACGACATTCTACATCGTACTCAGCGCCGTGGTTGCAGCTTGGAGACACGTGACATGATGGTATTGCTGTGGGTCAAGTCAAGGTCACTGACAAGTGGATACCGATCTGTCTAGACGGTGTGCATCAATAGACCAATAGCTATGTTCGGGTTGGATGAGCGTAGCGAAGTCTCCTTCCCACTCTTGAAGTGGTCTGTTTTCATTGAATAGTTGGTGAAATATTAAAAAGGTAGGTCCACGGTAACTCACTCCTGATTGTTTAGCAATTCAAGACGTTCTACATCGTACTCAGCGCCGTGGTTGCAGCTTGGAGACACGTGACATGATGGTATTGCTGTGGGTCAAGTCAAGGTCACTGACAAGTGGATACCGATCTGTCTAGACGGTGTGCATCAATAGACCAATAGCTATGTTCGGGTTGGATGAGCGTAGCGAAGTCTCCTTCCCACTCTTGAAGTGGTCTGTTTTCATTGAATAGTTGGTGAAATATTAACAAGGTAGGTCCACGGTAACTCACTCCTAATTGTTGAGCAATTCAAGACATTCTACATCGTACTCAGCGCCGTGGTTGCAGCTTGGAGACACGTGACATGATGGTATTGCTGTGGGTCAAGTCAAGGTCACTGACAAGTGGATACCGATCTGTCTAGACGGTGTGCATCAATAGACCAATAGCTATGTTCGGGTTGGATGAGCGTAGCGAAGTCTCCTTCCCACTCTTGAAGTGGTCTGTTTTCATTGAATAGTTGGTGAAATATTAAAAAGGTAGGTTCACGGTAACTCACTCCTAATTGTTGAGCAATTCAAGACATTCTACATCGTACTCAGCGCCGTGGTTGCAGCTTGGAGACACGTGACATGATGGTATTGCTGTGGGTCAAGTCAAGGTCACTGACAAGCTGAGACCGATCTGTCTAGACGGTGTGCATCAATAGACCAATAGCTATGTTCGGGTTGGATGAGCGTAGCGCAGTCTCCATCTCACTCTTGAAGTGGGCTGTTTTCATTGAATAGTTGGTGAAATATTAGAGAGGTAGGTCCACGGTAACTCACTCCTGATTGTTGAGCAATTCAAGACGTTCTACATCGTACTCAGCGCCGTGGTTGCAGCTTGGAGACACGTGACATGATGGTATTGCTGTGGGTCAAGTCAAGGTCACTGACAAGCTGAGACCGATCTGTCTAGACGGTGTGCATCAATAGACCAATAGCTATGTTCGGGTTGGATGAGCGTAGCGCAGTCTCCATCTCACTCTTGAAGTGGGCTGTTTTCATTGAATAGTTGGTGAAATATTAGAGAGGTAGGTCCACGGTAACTCACTCCTGATTGTTGAGCAATTCAAGACGTTCTACATCGTACTCAGCGCCGTGGTTGCAGCTTGGAGACACGTGACATGATGGTATTGCTGTGGGTCAAGTCAAGGTCACTGACAAGCTGAGACCGATCTGTCTAGACGGTGTGCATCAATAGACCAATAGCTATGTTCGGGTTGGATGAGCGTAGCGCAGTCTCCATCTCACTCTTGAAGTGGGCTGTTTTCATTGAACAGTTGGTGAAATATTATAAAGGTAGGTCCACGGTAACTCACTCCTGATTGTTGAGCAATTCAAGACGTTCTACATCGTACTCAGCGCCGTGGTTGCAGCTTGGAGACACGTGACATGATGGTATTGCTGTGGGTCAAGTCAAGGTCACTGACAAGCTGAGACCGATCTGTCTAGACGGTGTGCATCAATAGACCAATACCTATGTTCGGGTTGGATGAGCGTAGCGAAGTCTCCTTCCCACTCTTGAAGTGGGCTGTTTTCATTGAATAGTTGGTGAAATATTAACAAGGTAGGTCCACGGTAACTCACTCCTAATTGTTTAGCAATTCAAGACGTTCTACATCGTACTCAGCGCCGTGGTTGCAGCTTGGAGACACGTGACATGATGGTATTGCTGTGGGTCAAGTCAAGGTCACTGACAAGTGGATACCGATCTGTCTAGACGGTGTGCATCAATAGACCAATAGCTATGTCCATGTTGGATGAGCGTAGCGCAGTCTCCTTCCCACTCTTGAAGTGGGCTGTTTTCATTAAATAGTTGGTGAAATATTAACAAGGTAGGTCCACGGTAACTCACTCCTGATTGTTTAGCAATTCAAGACGTTCTACATCGTACTCAGCGCCGTGGTTGCAGCTTGGTGACACGTGACATGATGGTATTGCTGTGGGTCAAGTCAAGGTCACTGACAAGTGGATACCTATCTGTCTAGACGGTGTGCATCAATAGACAAATAGCTATGTTCATGTTGGATGAGCGTAGCGAAGTCTCCTTCCCACTCTTGAAGTGGGCTGTTTTCATTGAATAGTTGGTGAAATATTAACAAGGTAGGTCCACGGTAACTCACTCCTGATGGTTTAGCAATTCAAGACGTTCTACATCGTACTCAGCGCCGTGGTTGCAGCTTGGAGACACGAGACATGATGGTATTGCTGTGGATCAAGTCAAGGTCACTGACAAGCTGAGACCGATCTGTCTAGACGGTGTGCATCAATAGACCAATAGCTATGTCCATGTTGGATGAGCGTAGCGCAGTCTCCTTCCCACTCTTGAAGTGGGCTGTTTTCATTGAATAGTTGGTGAAATATTAAAAAGGTAGGTCCACGGTAACTCACTCCTGATGGTTTAGCAATTCAAGACGTTCTACATCGTACTCAGCGCCGTGGTTGCAGCTTGGAGACACGTGACATGATGGTATTGCTGTGGGTCAAGTCAAGGTCACTGACAAGCTGAGACCGATCTGTCTAGACGGTGTGCATCAATAGACCAATAGCTATGTTCGGGTTGGATGAGCGTAGCGGAGTCTCCTTCCCACTCTTGAAGTGGGCTGTTTTCATTAAATAGTTGGTGAAATATTAACAAGGTAGGTCCACGGTAACTCACTCCTGATTGTTGAGCAATTCAAGACGTTCTACATCGTACTCAGCGCCGTGGTTGCAGCTTGGAGACACGTGACATGATGGTATTGCTGTGGGTCAAGTCAAGGTCACTGACAAGTGGATACCGATCTGTCTAGACGGTGTGCATCAATAGACCAATAGCTATTTCCATGTTGGATGAGCGTAGCGAAGTCTCCTTCCCACTCTTGAAGTGGGCTGTTTTCATTGAATAGTTGGTGAAATATTAAAGAGGTAGGTCCACGGTAACTCACTCCTGATTGTTGAGCAATTCAAGACGTTCTACATCGTACTCAGCGCCGTGGTTGCAGCTTGGAGACACGTGACATGATGGTATTGCTGTGGGTCAAGTCAAGGTCACTGACAAGTGGATACCTATCTGTCTAGACGGTGTGCATCAATAGACCAATAGCTTTGTTCGGGTTGGATGAGCGTAGCGAAGTCTCCTTCCCACTCTTGAAGTGGTCTGTTTTCATTGAATAGTTGGTGAAATATTAAAAAGGTAGGTCCACGGTAACTCACACCTAATTGTTGAGCAATTCAAGACGTTCTACATCGTACTCAGCGCCGTGGTTGCAGCTTGGAGACACGTGACATGATGGTATTGCTGTGGGTCAAGTCAAGGTCACTGACAAGCTGAGACCGATCTGTCTAGACGGTGTGCATCAATAGACCAATAGCTATGTTCGGGTTGGATGAGCGTAGCGCAGTCTCCATCTCACTCTTGAAGTGGGCTGTTTTCATTGAACAGTTGGTGAAATATTATAAAGGTAGGTCCACGGTAACTCACTCCTGATTGTAGAGCAATTCAAGACGTTCTACATCGTACTCAGCGCCGTGGTTGCAGCTTGGAGACACGTGACATGATGGTATTGCTGTGGGTCAAGTCAAGGTCACTGACAAGTGGATACCTATCTGTCTAGACGGTGTGCATCAATAGACCAATAGCTATGTCCATGTTGGATGAGCGTAGCGCAGTCTCCTTCCCACTCTTGAAGTGGGCTGTTTTCATTGAATAGTTGGTGAAATATTAACAAGGTAGGTCCACGGTAACTCACTCCTGATGGTTTAGCAATTCAAGACGTGCTACATCGTACTCAGCGCCGTGGTTGCAGCTTGGAGACACGTGACATGATGGTATTGCTGTGGGTCAAGTCAAGGTCACTGACAAGCTGAGACCGATCTGTCTAGACGGTGTGCATCAATAGACCAATAGCTATGTTCGGGTTGGATGAGCGTAGCGCAGTCTCCATCTCACTCTTGAAGTGGGCTGTTTTCATTGAATAGTTGGTGAAATATTAGAGAGGTAGGTCCACGGTAACTCACTCCTGATTGTTGAGCAATTCAAGACGTTCTACATCGTACTCAGCGCCGTGGTTGCAGCTTGGAGACACGTGACATGATGGTATTGCTGTGGGTCAAGTCAAGGTCACTGACAAGCTGAGACCGATCTGTCTAGACGGTGTGCATCAATAGACCAATAGCTATGTTCGGGTTGGATGAGCGTAGCGCAGTCTCCATCTCACTCTTGAAGTGGGCTGTTTTCATTGAATAGTTGGTGAAATATTAGAGAGGTAGGTCCACGGTAACTCACTCCTGATTGTTGAGCAATTCAAGACGTTCTACATCGTACTCAGCGCCGTGGTTGCAGCTTGGAGACACGTGACATGATGGTATTGCTGTGGGTCAAGTCAAGGTCACTGACAAGCTGAGACCGATCTGTCTAGACGGTGTGCATCAATAGACCAATAGCTATGTTCGGGTTGGATGAGCGTAGCGCAGTCTCCATCTCACTCTTGAAGTGGGCTGTTTTCATTGAACAGTTGGTGAAATATTATAAAGGTAGGTCCACAATAACTCACTCCTGATTGTTGAGCAATTCAAGACGTTCTACATCGTACTCAGCGCCGTGGTTGCAGCTTGGAGACACGTGACATGATGGTATTGCTGTGGGTCAAGTCAAGGTCACTGACAAGCTGAGACCGATCTGTCTAGACGGTGTGCATCAATAGACCAATACCTATGTTCGGGTTGGATGAGCGTAGCGAAGTCTCCTTCCCACTCTTGAAGTGGGCTGTTTTCATTGAATATTTGGTGAAATATTAACAAGGTAGGTCCACGGTAACTCACTCCTAATTGTTTAGCAATTCAAGACGTTCTACATCGTACTCAGCGCCGTGGTTGCAGCTTGGAGACACGTGACATGATGGTATTGCTGTGGGTCAAGTCAAGGTCACTGACAAGTGGATACCGATCTGTCTAGACGGTGTGCATCAATAGACCAATAGCTATGTCCATGTTGGATGAGCGTAGCGCAGTCTCCTTCCCACTCTTGAAGTGGGCTGTTTTCATTAAATAGTTGGTGAAATATTAACAAGGTAGGTCCACGGTAACTCACTCCTGATTGTTTAGCAATTCAAGACGTTCTACATCGTACTCAGCGCCGTGGTTGCAGCTTGGTGACACGTGACATGATGGTATTGCTGTGGGTCAAGTCAAGGTCACTGACAAGTGGATACCTATCTGTCTAGACGGTGTGCATCAATAGACAAATAGCTATGTTCATGTTGGATGAGCGTAGCGAAGTCTCCTTCCCACTCTTGAAGTGGGCTGTTTTCATTGAATAGTTGGTGAAATATTAACAAGGTAGGTCCACGGTAACTCACTCCTGATGGTTTAGCAATTCAAGACGTTCTACATCGTACTCAGCGCCGTGGTTGCAGCTTGGAGACACGAGACATGATGGTATTGCTGTGGATCAAGTCAAGGTCACTGACAAGCTGAGACCGATCTGTCTAGACGGTGTGCATCAATAGACCAATAGCTATGTCCATGTTGGATGAGCGTAGCGCAGTCTCCTTCCCACTCTTGAAGTGGGCTGTTTTCATTGAATAGTTGGTGAAATATTAAAAAGGTAGGTCCACGGTAACTCACTCCTGATGGTTTAGCAATTCAAGACGTTCTACATCGTACTCAGCGCCGTGGTTGCAGCTTGGAGACACTTGACATGATGGTATTGCTGTGGGTCAAGTCAAGGTCACTGACAAGCTGAGACCGATCTGTCTAGACGGTGTGCATCAATAGACCAATAGCTATGTTCGGGTTGGATGAGCGTAGCGGAGTCTCCTTCCCACTCTTGAAGTGGGCTGTTTTCATTAAATAGTTGGTGCAATATTAACAAGGTAGGTCCACGGTAACTCACTCCTGATTGTTGAGCAATTCAAGACGTTCTACATCGTACTCAGCGCCGTGGTTGCAGCTTGGAGACACGTGACATGATGGTATTGCTGTGGGTCAAGTCAAGGTCACTGACAAGTGGATACCTATCTGTCTAGACGGTGTGCATCAATAGACCAATAGCTATGTCCATGTTGGATGAGCGTAGCGAAGTCTCCTTCCCACTCTTGAAGTGGGCTGTTTTCATTGAATAGTTGGTGAAATATTAACAAGGTAGGTCCACGGTAACTCACTCCTGATGGTTTAGCAATTCAAGACGTTCTACATCGTACTCAGCGCCGTGGTTGCAGCTTGGAGACACGTGACATGATAGTATTGCTGTGGGTCAAGTCAAGGTCACTCACAAGTGGATACCTATCTGTCTAGACGGTGTGCATCAATAGACCAATAGCTATGTTCGGGTTGGATGAGCGTAGCGAAGTCTCCTTCCCACTCTTGAAGTGGGCTGTTTTCATTAAATAGTTGGTGAAATATTAACAAGGTAGGTCCACGGTAACTCACTCCTGATTGTTAAGCAATTCAAGACGTTCTACATCGTACTCAGCGCCGTGGTTGCAGCTTGGAGACACGTGACATGATGGTATTGCTGTGGGTCAAGTCAAGGTCACTGACAAGCTGAGACCGATCTGTCTAGACGGTGTGCATCAATAGACCAATAGCTATGTCCATGTTGGATGAGCGTAGCGCAGTCTCCTTCCCACTCTTGAAGTGGGCTGTTTTCATTGAATAGTTGGTGAAATATTAACAAGGTAGGTCCACGGTAACTCACTCCTGATGGTTTAGCAATTCAAGACATTATACATCGTACTCAGCGCCGTGGTTGCAGCTTGGAGACACGTGACATGATGGTATTGCTGTGGATCAAGTCAAGGTCACTGACAAGCTGAGACCGATCTGTCTAGACGGTGTGCATCACTAGACCAATAGCTATGTCCATGTTGGATGAGCGTAGCGAAGTCTCCTTCCCACTCTTGAAGTGGGCTGTTTTCATTGAATAGTTGGTGAAATATTAACAAGGTAGGTCCACGGTAACTCACTCCTGATGGTTTAGCAATTCAAGACATTCTACATCGTACTCAGCGCCGTGGTTGCAGCTTGGAGACACGTGACATGATGGTATTGCTGTGGGTCAAGTCAAGGTCACTGACAAGCTGAGACCGATCTGTCTAGACGGTGTGCATCAATAGACCAATAGCTATGTCCATGTTGGATGAGCGTAGCGAAGTCTCCTTCCCACTCTTGAAGTGGGCTGTTTTCATTGAATAGTTGGTGAAATATTATAAAGGTAGGTCCACGGTAACTCACTCCTGATGGTTTAGCAATTCAAGACGTTCTACATCGTACTCAGCGCCGTGGTTGCAGCTTGGAGACACGTGACATGATGGCATCGCTGTGGGTCAAGTCAAGGTCACTGACAAGTGGATACCGATCTGTCTAGACGGTGTGCATCAATAGACCAATAGCTATGTCCATGTTGGATGAGCGTAGCGAAGTCTCCTTCCCACTCTTGAAGTGGGCTGTTTTCATTGAATAGTTGGTGAAATATTAACAAGGTAGGTCCACGGTAACTCACTCCTGATTGTTAAGCAATTCAAGACGTTCTACATCGTACTCAGCGCCGTGGTTGCAGCTTGGAGACACGTGACATGATGGTATTGCTGTGGATCAAGTCAAGGTCACTGACAAGTGGATACCTATCTGTCTAGACGGTGTGCATCAATAGACCAATAGCTATGTCCATGTTGGATGAGCGTAGCGCAGTCTCCTTCCCACTCTTGAAGTGGGCTGTTTTCATTGAATAGTTGGTGAAATATTAACAAGGTAGGTCCACGGTAACTCACTCCTGATTGTTGAGCAATTCAAGACGTGCTACATCGTACTCAGCGCCGTGGTTGCAGCTTGGAGACACGTGACATGATGGTATTGCTGTGGATCAAGTCAAGGTCACTGACAAGTGGATACCGATCTGTCTAGACGGTGTGCATCAATAGACCAATAGCTATGTCCATGTTGGATGAGCGTAGCGAAGTCTCCTTCCCACTCTTGAAGTGGGCTGTTTTCATTGAATAGTTGGTGAAATATTAACAAGGTAGGTCCACGGTAACTCACTCCTGATTGTTAAGCAATTCAAGACATTCTACATCGTACTCAGCGCCGTGGTTGCAGCTTGGAGACACGTGACATGATGGTATTGCTGTGGGTCAAGTCAAGGTCACTGACAAGTGGATACCTATCTGTCTAGACGGTGTGCATCAATAGACCAATAGCTATGTTCATGTTGGATGAGCGTAGCGAAGTCTCCTTCCCACTCTTGAAGTGGGCTGTTTTCATTAAATAGTTGGTGAAATATTAAAAAGGTAGGTCCACGGTAACTCACTCCTGATTGTTTAGCAATTCAAGACGTTCTACATCGTACTAAGCGCCGTGGTTGCAGCTTGGAGACACGTGACATGATGGTATTGCTGTGGATCAAGTCAAGGTCACTGACAAGTGGATACCTATCTGTCTAGACGGTGTGCATCAATAGACCAATAGCTATGTCCATGTTGGATGAGCGTAGCGAAGTCTCCATCTCACTCTTGAAGTGGGCTGTTTTCATTGAATAGTTGGTGAAATATTAACAAGGTAGGTCCACGGTAATTCACTCCTGATTGTTGAGCAATTCAAGACGTTCTACATCGTACTCAGCGCCGTGGTTGCAGCTTGGAGACACGTGACATGATGGTATTGCTGAGGGTCAAGTCAAGGTCACTGACAAGCTGAGACCGATCTGTCTAGACGGTGTGCATCAATAGACCAATAGCTATGTTCGGGTTGGATGAGCGTAGCGCAGTCTCCTTCCCACTCTTGAAGTGGGCTGTTTTCATTAAATAGTTGGTGAAATATTAAAGAGGTAGGTCCACGGTAACTCACTCCTGATTGTTAAGCAATTCAAGACGTTCTACATCGTACTCAGCGCCGTGGTTGCAGCTTGGAGACACGTGACATGATGGTATTGCTGTGGATCAAGTCAAGGTCACTGACAAGTGGATACCGATCTGTCTAGACGGTGTGCATCAATAGACCAATAGCTATGTTCGGGTTGGATGAGCGTAGCGAAGTCTCCTTCCCACTCTTGAAGTGGGCTGTTTTCATTAAATAGTTGGTGAAATATTATAAAGGTAGGTCCACGGTAACTCACTCCTGATCGTTTAGCAATTCAAGACGTTCTACATCGTACTCAGCGCCGTGGTTGCAGCTTGGAGACACGTGACATGATGGTATTGCTGAGGGTCAAGTCAAGGTCACTGACAAGCTGAGACCGATCTGTATAGACGGTGTGCATCAATAGACCAATAGCTATGTTCGGGTTGGATGAGCGTAGCGCAGTCTCCTTCCCACTCTTGAAGTGGGCTGTTTTCATTAAATAGTTGGTGAAATATTAAAGAGGTAGGTCCACGGTAACTCACTCCTGATTGTTAAGCAATTCAAGACGTTCTACATCGTACTCAGCGCCGTGGTTGCAGCTTGGAGACACGTGACATGATGGTATTGCTGTGGGTCAAGTCAAGGTCACTGACAAGTGGATACCGATCTGTCTAGACGGTGTGCATCAATAGACCAATAGCTATGTTGGGGTTGGATGAGCGTAGCGAAGTCTCCTTCCCACTCTTGAAGTGGGCTGTTTTCATTAAATAGTTGGTGAAATATTAAAGAGGTAGGTCCACGGTAACTCACTCCTGATTGTTAAGCAATTCAAGACGTTCTACATCGTACTCAGCGCCGTGGTTGCAGCTTGGAGACACGTGACATAATGGTATTGCTGTGGGTCAAGTCAAGGTCACTGACAAGTGGATACCGATCTGTCTAGACGGTGTGCATCAATAGACCAATAGCTATGTTCGGGTTGGATGAGCGTAGCGAAGTCTCCTTCCCACTCTTGAAGTGGGCTGTTTTCATTGAATAGTTGGTGAAATATTATAAAGGTAGGTCCACGGTAACTCACTCCTGATCGTTTAGCAATTCAAGACGTTCTACATCGTACTCAGCGCCGTGGTTGCAGCTTGGAGACACGTGACATGATGGTATTGCTGTGGATCAAGTCAAGGTCACTGACAAGTGGATACCTATCTGTCTAGACGGTGTGCATCAATAGACCAATAGCTATGTTCGGGTTGGATGAGCGTAGCGAAGTCTCCTTCCCACTCTTGAAGTGGGCTGTTTTCATTGAATAGTTGGTGAAATATTAAAGAGGTAGGTTCACGGTAACTCACTCCTGATGGTTTAGCAATTCAAGACGTTCTACATCGTACTCAGCGCCGTGGTTGCAGCTTGGAGACACGTGACATGATGGTATTGCTGAAGGTCAAGTCAAGGTCACTGACAAGCTGAGACCGATCTGTCTAGACGGTGTGCATCAATAGACCAATAGCTATGTTCGGGTTGGATGAGCGTAGCGCAGTCTCCTTCCCACTCTTGAAGTGGGCTGTTTTCATTAAATAGTTGGTGAAATATTAAAGAGGTAGGTCCACGGTAACTCACTCCTGATTGTTAAGCAATTCAAGGCGTTCTACATCGTACTCAGCGCCGTGGTTGCAGCTTGGAGACACGTGACATGATGGTATTGCTGTGGGTCAAGTCAAGGTCACTGACAAGTGGATACCGATCTGTCTAGACGGTGTGCATCAATAGACCAATAGCTATGTTCGGGTTGGATGAGCGTAGCGAAGTCTCCTTCCCACTCTTGAAGTGGGCTGTTTTCATTAAATAGTTGGTGAAATATTAAAGAGGTAGGTCCACGGTAACTCACTCCTGATTGTTAAGCAATTCAAGACGTTCTACATCGTACTCAGCGCCGTGGTTGCAGCTTGGAGACACGTGACATGATGGTATTGCTGTGGGTCAAGTCAAGGTCACTGACAAGTGGATACCTATCTGTCTAGACGGTGTGCATCAATAGACCAATAGCTATGTTCGGGTTGGATGAGCGTAGCGAAGTCTCCTTCCCACTCTTGAAGTGGGCTGTTTTCATTGAATAGTTGGTGAAATATTAACAAGGTAGGTCCACGGTAACTCACTCCTGATTGTTGAGCAATTCAAGACGTTCTACATCGTACTCAGCGCCGTGGTTGCAGCTTGGAGACACGTGACATGATGGTATTGCTGTGGGTCAAGTCAAGGTCACTGACAAGTGGATACCGATCTGTCTAGACGGTGTGCATCAATAGACCAATAGCTATGTTCATGTTGGATGAGCGTAGCGCAGTCTCCTTCCCACTCTTGAAGTGGGCTGTTTTCATTGAATAGTTGGTGAAATATTAAAAAGGTAGGTCCACGGTAACTCACTCCTGATTGTTAAGCAATTCAAGACGTTCTACATCGTACTCAGCGCCGTGGTTGCAGCTTGGAGACACGTGACATGATGGTATTGCTGTGGGTCAAGTCAAGGTCACTGACAAGTGGATACCTATCTGTCTAGACGGTGTGCATCAATAGACCAATAGCTATGTCCATGTTGGATGAGCGTAGCGAAGTCTCCTTCCCACTCTTGAAGTGGGCTGTTTTCATTGAATAGTTGGTGAAATATTAAAAAGGTAGGTCCACGGTAACTCACTCCTGAATGTTAAGCAATTCAAGACGTTCTACATCGTACTCAGCGCCGTGGTTGCAGCTTGGAGACACGTGACATGATGGTATTGCTGTGGGTCAAGTCAAGGTCACTGACAAGCTGAGACCGATCTGTCTAGACGGTGTGCATCAATAGACCAATAGCTATGTTCGGGTTGGATGAGCGTAGCGAAGTCTCCTTCCCACTCTTGAAGTGGGCTGTTTTCATTGAATAGTTGGTGAAATATTAACAAGGTAGGTCCACGGTAACTCACTCCTGAATGTTAAGCAATTCAAGACGTTCTACATCGTACTCAGCGCCGTGGTTGCAGCTTGGAGACACGTGACATGATGGTATTGCTGTGGATCAAGTCAAGGTCACTGACAAGTGGATACCTATCTGTCTAGACGGTGTGCATCAATAGACCAATAGCTATGTCCATGTTGGATGAGCGTAGCGCAGTCTCCTTCCCACTCTTGAAGTGGTCTGTTCTCATTGAATAGTTGGTGAAATATTAACAAGGTAGGTCCACGGTAACTCACTCCTGATTGTTAAGCAATTCAAGACGTTCTACATCGTACTCAGCGCCGTGGTTGCAGCTTGGAGACACGTGACATGATGGTATTGCTGTGGGTCAAGTCAAGGTCACTGACAAGTGGATACCTATCTGTCTAGACGGTGTGCATCAATAGACCAATAGCTATGTTCGGGTTGGATGAGCGTAGCGAAGTCTCCTTCCCACTCTTGAAGTGGGCTGTTTTCATTAAATAGTTGGTGAAATATTAAAAAGGTAGGTCCACGGTAACTCACTCCTGATGGTTTAGCAATTCAAGACGTTCTACATCGTACTCAGCGCCGTGGTTGCAGCTTGGAGACACGTGACATGATGGTATTGCTGTGGGTCAAGTCAAGGTCACTGACAAGTGGATACCTATCTGTCTAGACGGTGTGCATCAATAGACCAATAGCTATGTCCATGTTGGATGAGCGTAGCGAAGTCTCCATCTCACTCTTGAAGTGGGCTGTTTTCATTGAATCGTTGGTGAAATATAAAAAAGGTAGGTCCACGGTAACTCACTCCTGATTGTTAAGCAATTCAAGACGTTCTACATCGTACTCAGCGCCGTGGTTGCAGCTTGGAGACACGTGACATGATGGTATTGCTGTGGGTCAAGTCAAGGTCACTGACAAGCTGAGACCGATCTGTCTAGACGGTGTGCATCAATAGACCAATAGCTATGTTCATGTTGGATGAGCGTAGCGCAGTCTCCTTCCCACTCTTGAAGTGGGCTGTTTTCATTAAATAGTTGGTGAAATATTAAAAAGGTAGGTCCACGGTAACTCACTCCTGAATGTTAAGCAATTCAAGACGTTCTACATCGTACTCAGCGCCGTGGTTGCAGCTTGGAGACACGTGACATGATGGTATTGCTGTGGGTCAAGTCAAGGTCACTGACAAGCTGAGACCGATCTGTCTAGACGGTGTGCATCAATAGACCAATAGCTATGTTCGGGTTGGATGAGCGTAGCGCAGTCTCCTTCCAACTCTTGAAGTGGGCTGTTTTCATTGAATAGTTGGTGAAATATTAAAAAGGTAGGTCCACGGTAACTCACTCCTGATTGTTAAGCAATTCAAGACGTTCTACATCGTACTCAGCGCCGTGGTTGCAGCTTGGAGACACGTGACATGATGGTATTGCTGTGGGTCAAGTCAAGGTCACTGACAAGCTGAGACCGATCTGTCTAGACGGTGTGCATCAATAGACCAATAGCTATGTTCGGGTTGGATGAGCGTAGCGCAGTCTCCTTCCCACTCTTGAAGTGGGCTGTTTTCATTGAATAGTTGGTGAAATATTAAAAAGGTAGGTCCACGGTAACTCACTCCTGAATGTTAAGCAATTCAAGACGTTCTACATCGTACTCAGCGCCGTGGTTGCAGCTTGGAGACACGTGACATGATGGTATTGCTGTGGGTCAAGTCAAGGTCACTGACAAGTGGATACCTATCTGTCTAGACGGTGTGCATCAATAGACCAATAGCTATGTTCGGGTTGGATGAGCGTAGCGAAGTCTCCTTCCCACTCTTGAAGTGGGCTGTTTTCATTAAATAGTTGGTGAAATATTAAAAAGGTAGGTCCACGGTAACTCACTCCTGATTGTTAAGCAATTCAAGACGTTCTACATCGTACTCAGCGCCGTGGTTGCAGCTTGGAGACACGTGACATGATGGTATTGCTGTGGGTCAAGTCAAGGTCACTGACAAGTGGATACCTATCTGTCTAGACGGTGTGCATCAATAGACCAATAGCTATGTCCATGTTGGATGAGCGTAGCGAAGTCTCCTTCCCACTCTTGAAGTGGGCTGTTTTCATTGAATAGTTGGTGAAATATTAACAAGGTAGGTCCACGGTAACTCACTCCTGATTGTTAAGCAATTCAAGACGTTCTACATCGTACTCAGTGCCGTGGTTGCAGCTTGGAGACACGTGACATGATGGTATTGCTGTGGGTCAAGTCAAGGTCACTGCCAAGTGGATACCGATCTGTCTGGACGGTGTGCATCAATAGACCAATAGCTATGTTCGGGTTGGATGAGCGTAGCGAAGTCTCCTTCCCACTCTTGAAGTGGGCTGTTTTCATTAAATAGTTGGTGAAATATTAAAAAGGTAGGTCCACGGTAACTCACTTCTGATTGTTAAGCAATTCAAGACGTTCTACATCGTACTCAGCGCCGTGGTTGCAGCTTGGAGACACGTGACATGATGGTATTGCTGTGGGTCAAGTCAAGGTCCCTGACAAGCTGATACCGATCTGTCTAGACGGTGTGCATCAATAGACCAATAGCTATGTTCGGGTTGGATGAGCGTAGCGAAGTCTCCTTCCCACTCTTGAAGTGGGCTGTTTTCATTAAATAGTTGGTGAAATATTAACAAGGTAGGTCCACGGTAACTCACTCCTGATTGTTAAGCAATTCAAGACGTTCTACATCGTACTCAGCGCCGTGGTTGCAGCTTGGAGACAAGTGACATGATGGTATTGCTGTGGGTCAAGTCAAGGTCACTGCCAAGTGGATACCGATCTGTCTAGACGGTGTGCATCAATAGACCAATAGCTATGTTCGGGTTGGATGAGCGTAGCGAAGTCTCCTTCCCACTCTTGAAGTGGGCTGTTTTCATTGAATAGTTGGTGAAATATTAACAAGGTAGGTCCACGGTAACTCACTCCTGATGGTTTAGCAATTCAAGACGTTCTACATCGTACTCAGCGCCGTGGTTGCAGCTTGGAGACACGTGACATGATGGTATTGGTGTGGGTCAAGTCAAGGTCACTGACAAGTGGATACCTATCTGTCTAGACGGTGTGCATCAATAGACCAATGACTATGTCCATGTTGGATGAGCGTAGCGAAGTCTCCTTCCCACTCTTGAAGTGGGCTGTTTTCATTGAATAGTTGGTGAAATATTAAAAAGGTAGGTCCACGGTAACTCACTCCTGATTGTTAAGCAATTCAAGACGTTCTACATCGTACTCAGCGCCGTGGTTGCAGCTTGGAGACACGTGACATGATGGTATTGCTGTGGGTCAAGTCAAGGTCACTCACAAGTGGATACCGATCTGTCTAGACGGTGTGCATCAATAGACCAATAGCTATGTTCGGGTTGGATGAGCGTAGCGAAGTCTCCTTCCCACTCTTGAAGTGGGCTGTTTTCATTAAATAGTTGGTGAAATATTAAAGAGGTAGGTCCACGGTAACTCACTCCTGATTGTTAAGCAATTCAAGACGTTCTACATTGTACTCAGCGCCGTGGTTGCAGCTTGGAGACACGTGACATGATGGTATTGCTGTGGGTCAAGTCAAGGTCACTGACAAGTGGATACCGATCTGTCTAGACGGTGTGCATCAATAGACCAATAGCTATGTTCATGTTGGATGAGCGTAGCGCAGTCTCCTTCCCACTCTTGAAGTGGGCTGTTTTCATTGAAAAGTTGGTGAAATATTAAAAAGGTAGGTCCACGGTAACTCACTCCTGATTGTTGAGCAATTCAAGACGTTCTACATCGTACTCAGCGCCGTGGTTGCAGCTTGGAGACACATGACATGATGGTATTGCTGTGGGTCAAGTCAAGGTCACTGACAAGTGGATACCTATCTGTCTAGACGGTGTGCATCAATAGACCAATAGCTATGTCCATGTTGGATGAGCGTAGCGAAGTCTCCTTCCCACTCTTGAAGTGGGCTGTTTTCATTGAATAGTTGGTGAAATATTAAAAAGGTAGGTCCACGGTAACTCACTCCTGATTGTTAAGCAATTCAAGACGTTCTACATCGTACTCAGCGCCGTGGTTGCAGCTTGGAGACACGTGACATGATGGTATTGCTGTGGGTCAAGTCAAGGTCACTCACAAGTGGATACCGATCTGTCTAGACGGTGTGCATCAATAGACCAATAGCTATGTCCATGTTGGATGAGCGTAGCGAAGTCTCCTTCCCACTCTTGAAGTGGGCTGTTTTCATTGAATAGTTGGTGAAATATTAACAAGGTAGGTCCACGGTAACTCACTCCTGATGGTTTAGCAATTCAAGGCGTTCTACATCGTACTCAGCGCCGTGGTTGCAGCTTGGAGACACGTGACATGATGGTATTGCTGTGGGTCAAGTCAAGGTCACTGTCAAGCTGATACCTATCTGTCTAGACGGTGTGCATCAATAGACCAATAGCTATGTCCATGTTGGATGAGAGTAGCGAAGTCTCCATCTCACTCTTGAAGTGGGCTGTTTTCATTGAATCGTTGGTGAAATATAAAAAAGGTAGGTCCACGGTAACTCACTCCTGATTGTTAAGCAATTCAAGACGTTCTACATCGTACTCAGCGCCGTGGTTGCAGCTTGGAGACACGTGACATGATGGTATTGCTGTGGGTCAAGTCAAGGTCACTGACAAGCTGAGACCGATCTGTCTAGACGGTGTGCATCAATAGACCAATAGCTATGTTCATGTTGGATGAGCGTAGCGCAGTCTCCTTCCCACTCTTGAAGTGGGCTGTTTTCATTGAATAGTTGGTGAAATATTAAAAAGGTAGGTCCACGGTAACTCACTCCTGAATGTTAAGCAATTCAAGACGTTCTACATCGTACTCAGCGCCGTGGTTGCAGCTTGGAGACACGTGACATGATGGTATTGCTGTGGGTCAAGTCAAGGTCACTGACAAGCTGAGACCGATCTGTCTAGACGGTGTGCATCAATAGACCAATAGCTATGTTCGGGTTGGATGAGCGTAGCGCAGTCTCCTTCCAACTCTTGAAGTGGGCTGTTTTCATTGAATAGTTGGTGAAATATTAAAAAGGTAGGTCCACGGTAACTCACTCCTGATTGTTAAGCAATTCAAGACGTTCTACATCGTACTCAGCGCCGTGGTTGCAGCTTGGAGACACGTGACATGATGGTATTGCTGTGGGTCAAGTCAAGGTCACTGACAAGCTGAGACCGATCTGTCTAGACGGTGTGCATCAATAGACCAATAGCTATGTTCGGGTTGGATGAGCGTAGCGCAGTCTCCTTCCCACTCTTGAAGTGGGCTGTTTTCATTGAATAGTTGGTGAAATATTAAAAAGGTAGGTCCACGGTAACTCACTCCTGAATGTTAAGCAATTCAAGACGTTCTACATCGTACTCAGCGCCGTGGTTGCAGCTTGGAGACACGTGACATGATGGTATTGCTGTGGGTCAAGTCAAGGTCACTGACAAGTGGATACCTATCTGTCTAGACGGTGTGCATCAATAGACCAATAGCTATGTTCGGGTTGGATGAGCGTAGCGAAGTCTCCTTCCCACTCTTGAAGTGGGCTGTTTTCATTAAATAGTTGGTGAAATATTAAAAAGGTAGGTCCACGGTAACTCACTCCTGATTGTTAAGCAATTCAAGACGTTCTACATCGTACTCAGCGCCGTGGTTGCAGCTTGGAGACACGTGACATGATGGTATTGCTGTGGGTCAAGTCTAGGTCACTGACAAGTGGATACCTATCTGTCTAGACGGTGTGCATCAATAGACCAATAGCTATGTCCATGTTGGATGAGCGTAGCGAAGTCTCCTTCCCACTCTTGAAGTGGGCTGTTTTCATTGAATAGTTGGTGAAATATTAACAAGGTAGGTCCACGGTAACTCACTCCTGATTGTTAAGCAATTCAAGACGTTCTACATCGTACTCAGTGCCGTGGTTGCAGCTTGGAGACACGTGACATGATGGTATTGCTGTGGGTCAAGTCAAGGTCACTGCCAAGTGGATACCGATCTGTCTGGACGGTGTGCATCAATAGACCAATAGCTATGTTCGGGTTGGATGAGCGTAGCGAAGTCTCCTTCCCACTCTTGAAGTGGGCTGTTTTCATTAAATAGTTGGTGAAATATTAAAAAGGTAGGTCCACGGTAACTCACTTCTGATTGTTAAGCAATTCAAGACGTTCTACATCGTACTCAGCGCCGTGGTTGCAGCTTGGAGACACGTGACATGATGGTATTGCTGTGGGTCAAGTCAAGGTCCCTGACAAGCTGATACCGATCTGTCTAGACGGTGTGCATCAATAGACCAATAGCTATGTTCGGGTTGGATGAGCGTAGCGAAGTCTCCTTCCCACTCTTGAAGTGGGCTGTTTTCATTAAATAGTTGGTGAAATATTAACAAGGTAGGTCCACGGTAACTCACTCCTGATTGTTAAGCAATTCAAGACGTTCTACATCGTACTCAGCGCCGTGGTTGCAGCTTGGAGACAAGTGACATGATGGTATTGCTGTGGGTCAAGTCAAGGTCACTGCCAAGTGGATACCGATCTGTCTAGACGGTGTGCATCAATAGACCAATAGCTATGTTCGGGTTGGATGAGCGTAGCGAAGTCTCCTTCCCACTCTTGAAGTGGGCTGTTTTCATTGAATAGTTGGTGAAATATTAACAAGGTAGGTCCACGGTAACTCACTCCTGATGGTTTAGCAATTCAAGACGTTCTACATCGTACTCAGCGCCGTGGTTGCAGCTTGGAGACACGTGACATGATGGTATTGGTGTGGGTCAAGTCAAGGTCACTGACAAGTGGATACCTATCTGTCTAGACGGTGTGCATCAATAGACCAATGACTATGTCCATGTTGGATGAGCGTAGCGAAGTCTCCTTCCCACTCTTGAAGTGGGCTGTTTTCATTGAATAGTTGGTGAAATATTAAAAAGGTAGGTCCACGGTAACTCACTCCTGATTGTTAAGCAATTCAAGACGTTCTACATCGTACTCAGCGCCGTGGTTGCAGCTTGGAGACACGTGACATGATGGTATTGCTGTGGGTCAAGTCAAGGTCACTCACAAGTGGATACCGATCTGTCTAGACGGTGTGCATCAATAGACCAATAGCTATGTTCGGGTTGGATGAGCGTAGCGAAGTCTCCTTCCCACTCTTGAAGTGGGCTGTTTTCATTAAATAGTTGGTGAAATATTAAAGAGGTAGGTCCACGGTAACTCACTCCTGATTGTTAAGCAATTCAAGACGTTCTACATTGTACTCAGCGCCGTGGTTGCAGCTTGGAGACACGTGACATGATGGTATTGCTGTGGGTCAAGTCAAGGTCACTGACAAGTGGATACCGATCTGTCTAGACGGTGTGCATCAATAGACCAATAGCTATGTTCATGTTGGATGAGCGTAGCGCAGTCTCCTTCCCACTCTTGAAGTGGGCTGTTTTCATTGAAAAGTTGGTGAAATATTAAAAAGGTAGGTCCACGGTAACTCACTCCTGATTGTTGAGCAATTCAAGACGTTCTACATCGTACTCAGCGCCGTGGTTGCAGCTTGGAGACACATGACATGATGGTATTGCTGTGGGTCAAGTCAAGGTCACTGACAAGTGGATACCTATCTGTCTAGACGGTGTGCATCAATAGACCAATAGCTATGTCCATGTTGGATGAGCGTAGCGAAGTCTCCTTCCCACTCTTGAAGTGGGCTGTTTTCATTGAATAGTTGGTGAAATATTAAAAAGGTAGGTCCACGGTAACTCACTCCTGATTGTTAAGCAATTCAAGACGTTCTACATCGTACTCAGCGCCGTGGTTGCAGCTTGGAGACACGTGACATGATGGTATTGCTGTGGGTCAAGTCAAGGTCACTCACAAGTGGATACCGATCTGTCTAGACGGTGTGCATCAATAGACCAATAGCTATGTCCATGTTGGATGAGCGTAGCGAAGTCTCCTTCCCACTCTTGAAGTGGGCTGTTTTCATTGAATAGTTGGTGAAATATTAACAAGGTAGGTCCACGGTAACTCACTCCTGATGGTTTAGCAATTCAAGGCGTTCTACATCGTACTCAGCGCCGTGGTTGCAGCTTGGAGACACGTGACATGATGGTATTGCTGTGGGTCAAGTCAAGGTCACTGTCAAGCTGATACCTATCTGTCTAGACGGTGTGCATCAATAGACCAATAGCTATGTCCATGTTGGATGAGAGTAGCGAAGTCTCCATCTCACTCTTGAAGTGGGCTGTTTTCATTGAATCGTTGGTGAAATATAAAAAAGGTAGGTCCACGGTAACTCACTCCTGATTGTTAAGCAATTCAAGACGTTCTACATCGTACTCAGCGCCGTGGTTGCAGCTTGGAGACACGTGACATGATGGTATTGCTGTGGGTCAAGTCAAGGTCACTGACAAGCTGAGACCGATCTGTCTAGACGGTGTGCATCAATAGACCAATAGCTATGTTCATGTTGGATGAGCGTAGCGCAGTCTCCTTCCCACTCTTGAAGTGGGCTGTTTTCATTGAATAGTTGGTGAAATATTAAAAAGGTAGGTCCACGGTAACTCACTCCTGAATGTTAAGCAATTCAAGACGTTCTACATCGTACTCAGCGCCGTGGTTGCAGCTTGGAGACACGTGACATGATGGTATTGCTGTGGGTCAAGTCAAGGTCACTGACAAGCTGAGACCGATCTGTCTAGACGGTGTGCATCAATAGACCAATAGCTATGTTCGGGTTGGATGAGCGTAGCGCAGTCTCCTTCCAACTCTTGAAGTGGGCTGTTTTCATTGAATAGTTGGTGAAATATTAAAAAGGTAGGTCCACGGTAACTCACTCCTGATTGTTAAGCAATTCAAGACGTTCTACATCGTACTCAGCGCCGTGGTTGCAGCTTGGAGACACGTGACATGATGGTATTGCTGTGGGTCAAGTCAAGGTCACTGACAAGCTGAGACCGATCTGTCTAGACGGTGTGCATCAATAGACCAATAGCTATGTTCGGGTTGGATGAGCGTAGCGCAGTCTCCTTCCCACTCTTGAAGTGGGCTGTTTTCATTGAATAGTTGGTGAAATATTAAAAAGGTAGGTCCACGGTAACTCACTCCTGAATGTTAAGCAATTCAAGACGTTCTACATCGTACTCAGCGCCGTGGTTGCAGCTTGGAGACACGTGACATGATGGTATTGCTGTGGGTCAAGTCAAGGTCACTGACAAGTGGATACCTATCTGTCTAGACGGTGTGCATCAATAGACCAATAGCTATGTTCGGGTTGGATGAGCGTAGCGAAGTCTCCTTCCCACTCTTGAAGTGGGCTGTTTTCATTAAATAGTTGGTGAAATATTAAAAAGGTAGGTCCACGGTAACTCACTCCTGATTGTTAAGCAATTCAAGACGTTCTACATCGTACTCAGCGCCGTGGTTGCAGCTTGGAGACACGTGACATGATGGTATTGCTGTGGGTCAAGTCAAGGTCACTGACAAGTGGATACCTATCTGTCTAGACGGTGTGCATCAATAGACCAATAGCTATGTCCATGTTGGATGAGCGTAGCGAAGTCTCCTTCCCACTCTTGAAGTGGGCTGTTTTCATTGAATAGTTGGTGAAATATTAACAAGGTAGGTCCACGGTAACTCACTCCTGATTGTTAAGCAATTCAAGACGTTCTACATCGTACTCAGTGCCGTGGTTGCAGCTTGGAGACACGTGACATGATGGTATTGCTGTGGGTCAAGTCAAGGTCACTGCCAAGTGGATACCGATCTGTCTGGACGGTGTGCATCAATAGACCAATAGCTATGTTCGGGTTGGATGAGCGTAGCGAAGTCTCCTTCCCACTCTTGAAGTGGGCTGTTTTCATTAAATAGTTGGTGAAATATTAAAAAGGTAGGTCCACGGTAACTCACTTCTGATTGTTAAGCAATTCAAGACGTTCTACATCGTACTCAGCGCCGTGGTTGCAGCTTGGAGACACGTGACATGATGGTATTGCTGTGGGTCAAGTCAAGGTCCCTGACAAGCTGATACCGATCTGTCTAGACCGTGTGCATCAATAGACCAATAGCTATGTTCGGGTTGGATGAGCGTAGCGAAGTCTCCTTCCCACTCTTGAAGTGGGCTGTTTTCATTAAATAGTTGGTGAAATATTAACAAGGTAGGTCCACGGTAACTCACTCCTGATTGTTAAGCAATTCAAGACGTTCTACATCGTACTCAGCGCCGTGGTTGCAGCTTGGAGACAAGTGACATGATGGTATTGCTGTGGGTCAAGTCAAGGTCACTGCCAAGTGGATACCGATCTGTCTAGACGGTGTGCATCAATAGACCAATAGCTATGTTCGGGTTGGATGAGCGTAGCGAAGTCTCCTTCCCACTCTTGAAGTGGGCTGTTTTCATTGAATAGTTGGTGAAATATTAACAAGGTAGGTCCACGGTAACTCACTCCTGATGGTTTAGCAATTCAAGACGTTCTACATCGTACTCAGCGCCGTGGTTGCAGCTTGGAGACACGTGACATGATGGTATTGGTGTGGGTCAAGTCAAGGTCACTGACAAGTGGATACCTATCTGTCTAGACGGTGTGCATCAATAGACCAATGACTATGTCCATGTTGGATGAGCGTAGCGAAGTCTCCTTCCCACTCTTGAAGTGGGCTGTTTTCATTGAATAGTTGGTGAAATATTAAAAAGGTAGGTCCACGGTAACTCACTCCTGATTGTTAAGCAATTCAAGACGTTCTACATCGTACTCAGCGCCGTGGTTGCAGCTTGGAGATACGTGACATGATGGTATTGCTGTGGGTCAAGTCAAGGTCACTCACAAGTGGATACCGATCTGTCTAGACGGTGTGCATCAATAGACCAATAGCTATGTTCGGGTTGGATGAGCGTAGCGAAGTCTCCTTCCCACTCTTGAAGTGGGCTGTTTTCATTAAATAGTTGGTGAAATATTAAAGAGGTAGGTCCACGGTAACTCACTCCTGATTGTTAAGCAATTCAAGACGTTCTACATCGTACTCAGCGCCGTGGTTGCAGCTTGGAGACACGTGACATGATGGTATTGCTGTGGGTCAAGTCAAGGTCACTGACAAGTGGATACCGATCTGTCTAGACGGTGTGCATCAATAGACCAATAGCTATGTTCATGTTGGATGAGCGTAGCGCAGTCTCCTTCCCACTCTTGAAGTGGGCTGTTTTCATTGAAAAGTTGGTGAAATATTAAAAAGGTAGGTCCACGGTAACTCACTCCTGATTGTTGAGCAATTCAAGACGTTCTACATCGTACTCAGCGCCGTGGTTGCAGCTTGGAGACACATGACATGATGGTATTGCTGTGGGTCAAGTCAAGGTCACTGACAAGTGGATACCTATCTGTCTAGACGGTGTGCATCAATAGACCAATAGCTATGTCCATGTTGGATGAGCGTAGCGAAGTCTCCTTCCCACTCTTGAAGTGGGCTGTTTTCATTGAATAGTTGGTGAAATATTAAAAAGGTAGGTCCACGGTAACTCACTCCTGATTGTTAAGCAATTCAAGACGTTCTACATCGTACTCAGCGCCGTGGTTGCAGCTTGGAGACACGTGACATGATGGTATTGCTGTGGGTCAAGTCAAGGTCACTCACAAGTGGATACCGATCTGTCTAGACGGTGTGCATCAATAGACCAATAGCTATGTCCATGTTGGATGAGCGTAGCGAAGTCTCCTTCCCACTCTTGAAGTGGGCTGTTTTCATTGAATAGTTGGTGAAATATTAACAAGGTAGGTCCACGGTAACTCACTCCTGATGGTTTAGCAATTCAAGGCGTTCTACATCGTACTCAGCGCCGTGGTTGCAGCTTGGAGACACGTGACATGATGGTATTGCTGTGGGTCAAGTCAAGGTCACTGTCAAGCTGATACCTATCTGTCTAGACGGTGTGCATCAATAGACCAATAGCTATGTCCATGTTGGATGAGCGTAGCGAAGTCTCCATCTCACTCTTGAAGTGGGCTGTTTTCATTGAATCGTTGGTGAAATATAAAAAAGGTAGGTCCACGGTAACTCACTCCTGATTGTTAAGCAATTCAAGACGTTCTACATCGTACTCAGCGCCGTGGTTGCAGCTTGGAGACACGTGACATGATGGTATTGCTGTGGGTCAAGTCAAGGTCACTGACAAGCTGAGACCGATCTGTCTAGACGGTGTGCATCAATAGACCAATAGCTATGTTCATGTTGGATGAGCGTAGCGCAGTCTCCTTCCCACTCTTGAAGTGGGCTGTTTTCATTGAATAGTTGGTGAAATATTAAAAAGGTAGGTCCACGGTAACTCACTCCTGATTGATAAGCAATTCAAGACGTTCTACATCGTACTCAGCGCCGTGGTTGCAGCTTGGAGACACGTGACATGATGGTATTGCTGTGGGTCAAGTCAAGGTCACTGACAAGCTGAGACCGATCTGTCTAGACGGTGTGCATCAATAGACCAATAGCTATGTTCGGGTTGGATGAGCGTAGCGCAGTCTCCTTCCCACTCTTGAAGTGGGCTGTTTTCATTGAATAGTTGGTGAAATATTAAAAAGGTAGGTCCACGGTAACTCACTCCTGATTGTTAAGCAATTCAAGACGTTCTACATCGTACTCAGCGCCGTGGTTGCAGCTTGGAGACACGTGACATGATGGTATTGCTGTGGGTCAAGTCAAGGTCACTGACAAGTGGATACCTATCTGTCTAGACGGTGTGCATCAATAGACCAATAGCTATGTTCGGGTTGGATGAGCGTAGCGCAGTCTCCTTCCCACTCTTGAAGTGGTCTGTTTTCATTGAATAGTTGGTGA
This sequence comes from Brachyptera risi, assembly GCA_964007535.1. Classification (NCBI taxonomy): domain Eukaryota; kingdom Metazoa; phylum Arthropoda; class Insecta; order Plecoptera; family Taeniopterygidae; genus Brachyptera; species Brachyptera risi. The sequence goes on from OZ023331.1 coordinate 2,554,767, forward strand.
AATATTGAAAAGGTAGGTCCACGGTAACTCACTTCTGATTGTTAAGCAATTCAAGACGTTCTACATCGTACTCAGCGCCTTGGTTGCAGCTTGGAGACACGTGACATGATGGTATTGCTGTGGGTCAAGTCAAGGTCACTGACAAGTGGATACCTATCTGTCTAGACGGTGTGCATCAATAGACCAATAGCTATGTTCGGGTTGGATGAGCGTAGCGAAGTCTCCTTCCCTCTCTTGAAGTGGGCTGTTTTCATTGAATAGTTGGTGAAATATTAAAAAGGTAGGTCCACGGTAACTCACTCCTGATTGTTAAGCAATTCGAGACGTTCTACATCGTACTCAGCGCCGTGGTTGCAGCTTGGAGACACGTGACATGATGGTATTGCTGTGGGTCAAGTCAAGGTCACTGCCAAGTGGATACCTATCTGTCTAGACGGTGTGCATCAATAGACCAATAGCTATGTTCGGGTTGGATGAGCGTAGCGAAGTCTCCTTCCCACTCTTGAAGTGGGCTGTTTTCATTGAATAGTTGGTGAAATATTAAAAAGGTAGGTCCACGGTAACTCACTCCTGATGGTTTAGCAATTCAAGACGTTCTACATCGTACTCAGCGCCGTGGTTGCAGCTTGGAGACACGTGACATGATGGTATTGCTGTGGGTCAAGTCAAGGTCACTGACAAGTGGATACCGATCTGTCTAGACGGTGTGCATCAATAGACCAATAGCTATGTCCATGTTGGATGAGCGTAGCGAAGTCTCCTTCCCACTCTTGAAGTGGGCTGTTTTCATTGAATAGTTGGTGAAATATTAAAAAGGTAGGTCCACGGTAACTCACTCCTGATTGTTAAGCAATTCAAGACGTTCTACATCGTACTCAGCGCCGTGGTTGCAGCTTGGAGACACGTGACATGATGGTATTGCTGTGGGTCAAGTCAAGGTCACTGACAAGTGGATACCGATCTGTCTAGACGGTGTGCATCAATAGACCAATAGCTATGTTCGGGTTGGATGAGCGTAGCGAAGTCTCCTTCCCACTCTTGAAGTGGGCTGTTTTCATTAAATAGTTGGTGAAATATTAAAAAGGTAGGTCCACGGTGACTCACTCCTGATTGTTAAGCAATTCAAGACGTTCTACATCGTACTCAGCGCCGTGGTTGCAGCTTGGAGACACGTGACATGATGGTATTGCTGTGGGTCAAGTCAAGGTCACTGACAAGTGGATACCTATCTGTCTAGACGGTGTGCATCAATAGACCAATAGCTATGTCCATGTTGGATGAGCGTAGCGAAGTCTCCTTCCCACTCTTGAAGTGGGCTGTTTTCATTGAATAGTTGGTGAAATATTAACAAGGTAGGTCCACGGTAACTCACTCCTGATTGTTAAGCAATTCAAGACGTTCTACATCGTACTCAGCGCCGTGGTTGCAGCTTGGAGACACGTGACAAGATGGTATTGCTGTGGGTCGAGTCAAGGTCACTGCCAAGTGGATACCGATCTGTCTAGACGGTGTGCATCAATAGACCAATAGCTATGTTCGGGTTGGATGAGCGTAGCGAAGTCTCCTTCCCACTCTTGAAGTGGGCTGTTTTCATTGAATAGTTGGTGAAATATTAAAAAGGTAGGTCCACGGTAACTCACTCCTGATTGTTAAGCAATTCAAGACGTTCTACATCGTACTCAGCGCCGTGGTTGCAGCTTGGAGACACGTGACATGATGGTATTGCTGTGGGTCAAGTCAAGGTCACTCACAAGTGGATACCGATCTGTCTAGACGGTGTGCATCAATAGACCAATAGCTATGTCCATGTTGGATGAGCGTAGCGAAGTCTCCTTCCCACTCTTGAAGTGGGCTGTTTTCATTGAATAGTTGGTGAAATATTAACAAGGTAGGTCCACGGTAACTCACTCCTGATGGTTTAGCAATTCAAGGCGTTCTACATCGTACTCAGCGCCGTGGTTGCAGCTTGGAGACACGTGACATGATGGTATTGCTGTGGGTCAAGTCAAGGTCACTGTCAAGCTGATACCTATCTGTCTAGACGGTGTGCATCAATAGACCAATAGCTATGTCCATGTTGGATGAGCGTAGCGAAGTCTCCATCTCACTCTTGAAGTGGGCTGTTTTCATTGAATCGTTGGTGAAATATAAAAAAGGTAGGTCCACGGTAACTCACTCCTGATTGTTAAGCAATTCAAGACGTTCTACATCGTACTCAGCGCCGTGGTTGCAGCTTGGAGACACGTGACATGATGGTATTGCTGTGGGTCAAGTCAAGGTCACTGACAAGCTGAGACCGATCTGTCTAGACGGTGTGCATCAATAGACCAATAGCTATGTTCATGTTGGATGAGCGTAGCGCAGTCTCCTTCCCACTCTTGAAGTGGGCTGTTTTCATTGAATAGTTGGTGAAATATTAAAAAGGTAGGTCCACGGTAACTCACTCCTGATTGATAAGCAATTCAAGACGTTCTACATCGTACTCAGCGCCGTGGTTGCAGCTTGGAGACACGTGACATGATGGTATTGCTGTGGGTCAAGTCAAGGTCACTGACAAGCTGAGACCGATCTGTCTAGACGGTGTGCATCAATAGACCAATAGCTATGTTCGGGTTGGATGAGCGTAGCGCAGTCTCCTTCCCACTCTTGAAGTGGGCTGTTTTCATTGAATAGTTGGTGAAATATTAAAAAGGTAGGTCCACGGTAACTCACTCCTGATTGTTAAGCAATTCAAGACGTTCTACATCGTACTCAGCGCCGTGGTTGCAGCTTGGAGACACGTGACATGATGGTATTGCTGTGGGTCAAGTCAAGGTCACTGACAAGTGGATACCTATCTGTCTAGACGGTGTGCATCAATAGACCAATAGCTATGTTCGGGTTGGATGAGCGTAGCGCAGTCTCCTTCCCACTCTTGAAGTGGTCTGTTTTCATTGAATAGTTGGTGAAATATTGAAAAGGTAGGTCCACGGTAACTCACTTCTGATTGTTAAGCAATTCAAGACGTTCTACATCGTACTCAGCGCCTTGGTTGCAGCTTGGAGACACGTGACATGATGGTATTGCTGTGGGTCAAGTCAAGGTCACTGACAAGTGGATACCTATCTGTCTAGACGGTGTGCATCAATAGACCAATAGCTATGTTCGGGTTGGATGAGCGTAGCGAAGTCTCCTTCCCTCTCTTGAAGTGGGCTGTTTTCATTGAATAGTTGGTGAAATATTAAAAAGGTAGGTCCACGGTAACTCACTCCTGATTGTTAAGCAATTCGAGACGTTCTACATCGTACTCAGCGCCGTGGTTGCAGCTTGGAGACACGTGACATGATGGTATTGCTGTGGGTCAAGTCAAGGTCACTGCCAAGTGGATACCTATCTGTCTAGACGGTGTGCATCAATAGACCAATAGCTATGTTCGGGTTGGATGAGCGTAGCGAAGTCTCCTTCCCACTCTTGAAGTGGGCTGTTTTCATTGAATAGTTGGTGAAATATTAAAAAGGTAGGTCCACGGTAACTCACTCCTGATGGTTTAGCAATTCAAGACGTTCTACATCGTACTCAGCGCCGTGGTTGCAGCTTGGAGACACGTGACATGATGGTATTGCTGTGGGTCAAGTCAAGGTCACTGACAAGTGGATACCGATCTGTCTAGACGGAGTGCATCAATAGACCAATAGCTATGTCCATGTTGGATGAGCGTAGCGAAGTCTCCTTCCCACTCTTGAAGTGGGCTGTTTTCATTGAATAGTTGGTGAAATATTAAAAAGGTAGGTCCACGGTAACTCACTCCTGATTGTTAAGCAATTCAAGACGTTCTACATCGTACTCAGCGCCGTGGTTGCAGCTTGGAGACACGTGACATGATGGTATTGCTGTGGGTCAAGTCAAGGTCACTGACAAGTGGATACCGATCTGTCTAGACGGTGTGCATCAATAGACCAATAGCTATGTTCGGGTTGGATGAGCGTAGCGAAGTCTCCTTCCCACTCTTGAAGTGGGCTGTTTTCATTAAATAGTTGGTGAAATATTAAAAAGGTAGGTCCACGGTGACTCACTCCTGATTGTTAAGCAATTCAAGACGTTCTACATCGTACTCAGCGCCGTGGTTGCAGCTTGGAGACACGTGACATGATGGTATTGCTGTGGGTCAAGTCAAGGTCACTGACAAGTGGATACCTATCTGTCTAGACGGTGTGCATCAATAGACCAATAGCTATGTCCATGTTGGATGAGCGTAGCGAAGTCTCCTTCCCACTCTTGAAGTGGGCTGTTTTCATTGAATAGTTGGTGAAATATTAACAAGGTAGGTCCACGGTAACTCACTCCTGATTGTTAAGCAATTCAAGACGTTCTACATCGTACTCAGCGCCGTGGTTGCAGCTTGGAGACACGTGACAAGATGGTATTGCTGTGGGTCGAGTCAAGGTCACTGCCAAGTGGATACCGATCTGTCTAGACGGTGTGCATCAATAGACCAATAGCTATGTTCGGGTTGGATGAGCGTAGCGAAGTCTCCTTCCCACTCTTGAAGTGGGCTGTTTTCATTAAATAGTTGGTGAAATATTAAAAAGGTAGGTCCACGGTAACTCACTCCTGATTGTTAGGCAATTCAAGACGTTCTACATCGTACTCAGCGCCGTGGTTGCAGCTTGGAGACACGTGACATGATGGTATTGCTGTGGGTCAAGTCAAGGTCACTGCCAAGTGGATACCGATCTGTCTAGACGGTGTGCATCAATGGACCAATAGCTATGTTCGGGTTGGATGAGCGTAGCGAAGTCTCCTTCCCACTCTTGAAGTGGGCTGTTTTCATTGAATAGTTGGTGAAATATTAACAAGGTAGGTCCACGGTAACTCACTCCTGATGGTTTAGCAATTCAAGACGTTCTACATCGTACTCAGCGCCGTGGTTGCAGCTTGGAGACACGTGACATGATGGTATTGCTGTGGGTCAAGTCAAGGTCACTGACAAGTGGATACCTATCTGTCTAGACGGTGTGCATCAATAGACCAATAGCTATGTCCATGTTGGATGAGCGTAGCGAAGTCTCCTTCCCACTCTTGAAGTGGGCTGTTTTCATTGAATAGTTGGTGAAATATTGAAAAGGTAGGTCCACGGTAACTCACTCCTGATTGTTAAGCAATTCAAGACGTTCTACATCGTAATCAGCGCCGTGGTTGCAGCTTGGAGACACGTGACATGATGGTATTGCTGTGGGTCAAGTCAAGGTCACTGCCAAGTGGATACCGATCTGTCTAGACAGTGTGCATCAATAGACCAATAGCTATGTTCGGGTTGGATGAGCGTAGCGAAGTCTCCTTCTCACTCTTGAAGTGGGCTGTTTTCATTGAATAGTTGGTGAAATATTAAAAAGGTAGGTCCACGGTAACTCACTTCTGATTGTTAAGCAATTCAAGACGTTCTACATCGTACTCAGCGCCGTGGTTGCAGCTTGGAGACACGTGACATGATGGTATTGCTGAGGGTCAAGTCAAGGTCACTGACAAGCTGAGACCGATCTGTCTAGACGGTGTGCATCAATAGACCAATAGCTATGTTCATGTTGGATGAGCGTAGCGCAGTCTCCTTCCCACTCTTGAAGTGGTCTGTTTTCATTGAATAGTTGGTGAAATATTAAAAAGATAGGTCCACGGTAACTCACTCCTAATTGTTTAGCAATTCAAGACGTTCTACATCGTACTCAGCGCCGTGGTTGCAGCTTGGAGACACGTGACATGATGGTATTGCTGTGGGTCAAGTCAAGGTCACTGACAAGTGGATACCGATCTGTCTAGACGGTGTGCATCAATAGACCAATAGCTATGTTCGGGTTGGATGAGCGTAGCGAAGTCTCCTTCTCACTCTTGAAGTGGGCTGTTTTCATTGAATAGTTGGTGAAATATTAAAAAGGTAGGTCCACGGTAACTCACTCCTGATGGTTTAGCAATTCAAGGCGTTCTACATCGTACTCAGCGCCGTGGTTGCAGCTTGGAGACACGTGACATGATGGTATTGCTGTGGGTCAAGTCAAGGTCACTGACAAGCTGAGACCGATCTGTCTAGACGGTGTGCATCAATAGACCAATAGCTATGTTCATGTTGGATGAGCGTAGCGAAGTCTCCTTCCCACTCTTGAAGTGGGCTGTTTTCATTGAATAGTTGGTGAAATATTAACAAGGTAGGTCCACGGTAACTCACTCCTGATTGTTAAGCAATTCAAGACGTTCTACATCGTACTCAGCGCCGTGGTTGCAGCTTGGAGACACGTGACATGATGGTATTGCTGTGGGTCAAGTCAAGGTCACTGACAAGTGGATACCTATCTGTCTAGACGGTGTGCATCAATAGACCAATAGCCATGTTCATGTTGGATGAGCGTAGCGAAGTCTCCTTCCCACTCTTGAAGTGGGCTGTTTTCATTGAATAGTTGGTGAAATATTAACAAGGTAGGTCCACGGTAACTCACTCCTGATGGTTTAGCAATTCAAGGCGTTCTACATCGTACTCAGCGCCGTGGTTGCAGCTTGGAGACACGTGACATGATGGTATTGCTGTGGGTCAAGTCAAGGTCACTGACAAGCTGAGACCGATCTGTCTAGACGGTGTGCATCAATAGACCAATAGCTATGTTCATGTTGGATGAGCGTAGCGAAGTCTCCTTCCCACTCTTGAAGTGGGCTGTTTTCATTGAATAGTTGGTGAAATATTAACAAGGTAGATCCACGGTAACTCACTCCTGATTGTTAAGCAATTCAAGACGTTCTACATCGTACTCAGCGCCGTGGTTGCAGCTTGGAGACACGTGACATGATGGTATTGCTGTGGGTCAAGTCAAGGTCACTGACAAGTGGATACCGATCTGTCTAGACGGTGTGCATCAATAGACCAATAGCTATGTTCGGGTTGGATGAGCGTAGCGCAGTCTCCTTCCCACTCTTGAAGTGGGCTGTTTTCATTGAATAGTTGGTGAAATATTAACAAGGTAGGTCCACGGTAACTCACTCCTGATTGTTAAGCAATTCAAGGCGTTCTACATCGTACTCAGCGCCGTGGTTGCAGCTTGGAGACACGTGACATGATGGTATTGCTGTGGGTCAAGTCAAGGTCACTGACAAGTGGATACCTATCTGTCTAGACGGTGTGCATCAATAGACCAATAGCTATGTCCATGTTGGATGAGCGTAGCGAAGTCTCCTTCCCACTCTTGAAGTGGGCTGTTTTCATTGAATAGTTGGTGAAATATTAAAAAGGTAGGTCCACGGTAACTCACTCCTGATTGTTAAGCAATTCAAGACGTTCTACATCGTACTCAGCGCCGTGGTTGCAGCTTGGAGACACGTGACATGATGGCATTGCTGTGGGTCAAGTCAAGGTCACTGACAAGTGGATACCGATCTGTCTAGACGGTGTGCATCAATAGACCAATAGCTATGTTCGGGTTGGATGAGCGTAGCGAAGTCTCCTTCCCACTCTTGAAGTAGGCTGTTTTCATTGAATAGTTGGTGAAATATTAAAAAGGTAGGTCCACGGTAACTCACTCCTGATTGTTTAGCAATTCAAGACGTTCTACATCGTACTCAGCGCCGTGGTTGCAGCTTGGAGACACGTGACATGATGGCATTGCTGTGGGTCAAGTCAAGGTGACTGACAAGTGGATACCGATCTGTCTAGACGGTGTGCATCAATAGACCAATAGCTATGTTCATGTTGGATGAGCGTAGCGAAGTCTCCTTCCCACTCTTGAAGTGGGCTGTTTTCATTGAATAGTTGGTGAAATATCAAAGAGGTAGGTCCAAGGTAACTCACTCCTGATGGTTTAGCAATTCAAGACGTTCTACATCGTACTCAGCGACGTGGTTGCAGCTTGGAGACACGTGACATGATGGCATTGCTGTGGGTCAAGTCAAGGTCACTGACAAGTGGATACCTATCTGTCTAGACGGTGTGCATCAATAGACCAATAGCTATGTTCGGGTTGGATGAGCGTAGCGAAGTCTCCTTCCCACTCTTGAAGTGGGCTGTTTTCATTGAATAGTTGGTGAAATATTAACAAGGTAGGTCCACGGTAACTCACTCCTGATTGTTAAGCAATTCAAGACGTTCTACATCGTACTCAGCGCCGTGGTTGCAGCTTGGAGACACGTGACATGATGGTATTGCTGTGGATCAAGTCAAGGTCACTGACAAGTGGATACCGATCTGTCTAGACGGTGTGCATCAATAGACCAATAGCTATGTTCGGGTTGGATGAGCGTAGCGAAGTCTCCTTCCCACTCTTGAAGTGGGCTGTTTTCATTGAATAGTTGGTGAAATATTAAAGAGGTAGGTCCACGGTAACTCACTCCTGATTGTTAAGCAATTCAAGACGTTCTACATCGTACTCAGCGCCGTGGTTGCAGCTTGGAGACACGTGACATGATGGCATTGCTGTGGGTCAAGTCAAGGTCACTGACAAGCTGAGACCGATCTGTCTAGACGGTGTGCATCAATAGACCAATAGCTATGTTCATGTTGGATGAGCGTAGCGAAGTCTCCTTCCCACTCTTGAAGTGGGCTGTTTTCATTAAATAGTTGGTGAAATATTAAAAAGGTAGGTCCACGGTAACTCACTCCTGATGGTTTAGCAATTCAAGACGTTCTACATCGTACTCAGCGCCGTGGTTGCAGCTTGGAGACACGTGACATGATGGTATTGCTGTGGGTCAAGTCAAGGTCACTGACAAGTGGATACCTATCTGTCTAGACGGTGTGCATCAATAGACCAATAGCTATGTTCGGGTTGGATGAGCGTAGCGAAGTCTCCTTCCCACTCTTGAAGTGGGCTGTTTTCATTGAATAGTTGGTGAAATATTAAAGAGGTAGGTCCACGGTAACTCACTCCTGATTGTTAAGCAATTCAAGACGTTCTACATCGTACTCAGCGCCGTGGTTGCAGCTTGGAGACACGTGACATGATGGCATTGCTGTGGGTCAAGTCAAGGTCACTGACAAGCTGAGACCGATCTGTCTAGACGGTGTGCATCAATAGACCAATAGCTATGTTCATGTTGGATGAGCGTAGCGAAGTCTCCTTCCCACTCTTATAGTGGGCTGTTTTCATTGAATAGTTGGTGAAATATTAACAAGGTAGGTCCACGGTAACTCACTCCTGATTGTTAAGCAATTCAAGACGTTCTACATCGTACTCAGCGCCGTGGTTGCAGCTTGGAGACACGTGACATGATGGTATTGCTGTGGGTCAAGTCAAGGTCACTGACAAGTGGATACCGATCTGTCTAGACGGTGTGCATCAATAGACCAATAGCTATGTTCGGGTTGGATGAGCGTAGCGAAGTCTCCTTCCCACTCTTGAAGTGGGCTGTTTTCATTGAATAGTTGGTGAAATATTAACAAGGTAGGTCCACGGTAACTCACTCCTGATTGTTAAGCAATTCAAGACGTTCTACATCGTACTCAGCGCCGTGGTTGCAGCTTGGAGACACGTGACATGATGGTATTGCTGTGGATCAAGTCAAGGTCACTGACAAGTGGATACCGATCTGTCTAGACGGTGTGCATCAATAGACCAATAGCTATGTTCGGGTTGGATGAGCGTAGCGAAGTCTCCTTCCCACTCTTGAAGTGGGCTGTTTTCATTGAATAGTTGGTGAAATATTAAAGAGGTAGGTCCACGGTAACTCACTCCTGATTGTTAAGCAATTCAAGACGTTCTACATCGTACTCAGCGCCGTGGTTGCAGCTTGGAGACACGTGACATGATGGCATTGCTGTGGGTCAAGTCAAGGTCACTGACAAGCTGAGACCGATCTGTCTAGACGGTGTGCATCAATAGACCAATAGCTATGTTCATGTTGGATGAGCGTAGCGAAGTCTCCTTCCCACTCTTGGAGTGGGCTGTTTTCATTAAATAGTTGGTGAAATATTAAAAAGGTAGGTCCACGGTAACTCACTCCTGATGGTTTAGCAATTCAAGACGTTCTACATCGTACTCAGCGCCGTGGTTGCAGCTTGGAGACACGTGACATGATGGTATTGCTGTGGGTCAAGTCAAGGTCACTGACAAGCTGAGACCTATCTGTCTAGACGGTGTGCATCAATAGACCAATAGCTATGTTCATGTTGGATGAGCGTAGCGAAGTCTCCTTCCCACTCTTGAAGTGGGCTGTTTTCATTAAATAGTTGGTGAAATATTAAAAAGGTAGTTCCACGGTAACTCACTCCTGATGGTTTAGCAATTCAAGACGTTCTACATCGTACTCAGCGCCGTGGTTGCAGCTTGGAGACACGTGACATGATGGTATTGCTGTGGGTCAAGTCAAGGTCACTGACAAGCTGAGACCGATCTGTCTAGACGGTGTGCATCAATAGACCAATAGCTATGTTCGGGTTGGATGAGCGTAGCGAAGTCTCCTTCCCACTCTTGAAGTGGGCTGTTTTCATTGAATAGTTGGTGAAATATTAAAGAGGTAGGTCCACGGTAACTCACTCCTGATTGTTAAGCAATTCAAGACGTTCTACATCGTACTCAGCGCCGTGGTTGCAGCTTGGAGACACGTGACATGATGGTATTGCTGTGGATCAAGTCAAGGTCACTGACAAGCTGAGACCGATCTGTCTAGACGGTGTGCATCAATAGACCAATAGCTATGTTCGGGTTGGATGAGCGTAGCGAAGTCTCCTTCCCACTCTTGAAGTGGGCTGTTTTCATTGAATAGTTGGTGAAATATTAAAGAGGTAGGTCCACGGTAACTCACTCCTGATGGTTTAGCAATTCAAGACGTTCTACATCGTACTCAGCGCCTTGGTTGCAGCTTGGAGACACGTGACATGATGGTATTGCTGTGGATCAAGTCAAGGTCACTGACAAGCTGAGACCGATCTGTCTAGACGGTGTGCATCAATAGACCAATAGCTATGTTCGGGTTGGATGAGCGTAGCGAAGTCTCCTTCACACTCTTGAAGTGGGCTGTTTTCATTGAATAGTTGGTGAAATATTAAAAAGGTAGGTCCACGGTAACTCACTCCTAATTGTTTAGCAATTCAAGACGTTCTACATCGTACTCAGCGCCGTGGCTGCAGCTTGGAGACACGTGACATGATGGTATTGCTGTGGGTCAAGTCAAGGTCACTGACAAGTGGATACCGATCTGTCTAGACGGTGTGCATCAATAGACCAATAGCTATGTTCGGGTTGGATGAGCGTAGCGAAGTCTCCTTCCCACTCTTGAAGTGGTCTGTTTTCATTGAATAGTTGGTGAAATATTAAAAAGGTAGGTCCACGGTAACTCACTCCTGATGGTTTAGCAATTCAAGACGTTCTACATCGTACTCAGCGCCGTGGTTGCAGCTTGGAGACACGTGACATGATGGTATTGCTGTGGGTCAAGTCAAGGTCACTGACAAGCTGAGACCGATCTGTCTAGACGGTGTGCATCAATAGACCAATAGCTATGTTCGGGTTGGATGAGCGTAGCGAAGTCTCCTTCACACTCTTGAAGTGGGCTGTTTTCATTGAATAGTTGGTGAAATATTAAAGAGGTAGGTCCACGGTAACTCACTCCTGATGGTTTAGCAATTCAAGACGTTCTACATCGTACTCAGCGCCGTGGTTGCAGCTTGGAGACACGTGACATGATGGTATTGCTGTGGGTCAAGTCAAGGTCACTGACAAGTGGATACCGATCTGTCTAGACGGTGTGCATCAATAGACCAATAGCTATGTTCGGGTTGGATGAGCGTAGCGAAGTCTCCTTCCCACTCTTGAAGTAGGCTGTTTTCATTGAATAGTTGGTGAAATATTAAAAAGGTAGGTCCACGGTAACTCACTCCTGATTGTTTAGCAATTCAAGACGTTCTACATCGTACTCAGCGCCGTGGTTGCAGCTTGGAGACACGTGACATGATGGCATTGCTGTGGGTCAAGTCAAGGTCACTGACAAGTGGATACCGATCTGTCTAGACGGTGTGCATCAATAGACCAATAGCTATGTTCATGTTGGATGAGCGTAGCGAAGTCTCCTTCCCACTCTTGAAGTGGGCTGTTTTCATTGAATAGTTGGTGAAATATCAAAGAGGTAGGTCCAAGGTAACTCACTCCTGATGGTTTAGCAATTCAAGACGTTCTACATCGTACTCAGCGACGTGGTTGCAGCTTGGAGACACGTGACATGATGGCATTGCTGTGGGTCAAGTCAAGGTCACTGACAAGTGGATACCTATCTGTCTAGACGGTGTGCATCAATAGACCAATAGCTATGTTCGGGTTGGATGAGCGTAGCGAAGTCTCCTTCCCACTCTTGAAGTGGGCTGTTTTCATTGAATAGTTGGTGAAATATTAACAAGGTAGGTCCACGGTAACTCACTCCTGATTGTTAAGCAATTCAAGACGTTCTACATCGTACTCAGCGCCGTGGTTGCAGCTTGGAGACACGTGACATGATGGTATTGCTGTGGATCAAGTCAAGGTCACTGACAAGTGGATACCGATCTGTCTAGACGGTGTGCATCAATAGACCAATAGCTATGTTCGGGTTGGATGAGCGTAGCGAAGTCTCCTTCCCACTCTTGAAGTGGGCTGTTTTCATTGAATAGTTGGTGAAATATTAAAGAGGTAGGTCCAGGGTAACTCACTCCTGATTGTTAAGCAATTCAAGACGTTCTACATCGTACTCAGCGCCGTGGTTGCAGCTTGGAGACACGTGACATGATGGCATTGCTGTGGGTCAAGTCAAGGTCACTGACAAGCTGAGACCGATCTGTCTAGACGGTGTGCATCAATAGACCAATAGCTATGTTCATGTTGGATGAGCGTAGCGAAGTCTCCTTCCCACTCTTGAAGTGGGCTGTTTTCATTAAATAGTTGGTGAAATATTAAAAAGGTAGGTCCACGGTAACTCACTCCTGATGGTTTAGCAATTCAAGACGTTCTACATCGTACTCAGCGCCGTGGTTGCAGCTTGGAGACACGTGACATGATGGTATTGCTGTGGGTCAAGTCAAGGTCACTGACAAGTGGATACCTATCTGTCTAGACGGTGTGCATCAATAGACCAATAGCTATGTTCGGGTTGGATGAGCGTAGCGAAGTCTCCTTCCCACTCTTGAAGTGGGCTGTTTTCATTGAATAGTTGGTGAAATATTAAAGAGGTAGGTCCACGGTAACTCACTCCTGATTGTTAAGCAATTCAAGACGTTCTACATCGTACTCAGCGCCGTGGTTGCAGCTTGGAGACACGTGACATGATGGCATTGCTGTGGGTCAAGTCAAGGTCACTGACAAGCTGAGACCGATCTGTCTAGACGGTGTGCATCAATAGACCAATAGCTATGTTCATGTTGGATGAGCGTAGCGAAGTCTCCTTCCCACTCTTATAGTGGGCTGTTTTCATTGAATAGTTGGTGAAATATTAACAAGGTAGGTCCACGGTAACTCACTCCTGATTGTTAAGCAATTCAAGACGTTCTACATCGTACTCAGCGCCGTGGTTGCAGCTTGGAGACACGTGACATGATGGTATTGCTGTGGGTCAAGTCAAGGTCACTGACAAGTGGATACCGATCTGTCTAGACGGTGTGCATCAATAGACCAATAGCTATGTTCGGGTTGGATGAGCGTAGCGAAGTCTCCTTCCCACTCTTGAAGTGGGCTGTTTTCATTGAATAGTTGGTGAAATATTAACAAGGTAGGTCCACGGTAACTCACTCCTGATTGTTAAGCAATTCAAGACGTTCTACATCGTACTCAGCGCCGTGGTTGCAGCTTGGAGACACGTGACATGATGGTATTGCTGTGGATCAAGTCAAGGTCACTGACAAGTGGATACCGATCTGTCTAGACGGTGTGCATCAATAGACCAATAGCTATGTTCGGGTTGGATGAGCGTAGCGAAGTCTCCTTCCCACTCTTGAAGTGGGCTGTTTTCATTGAATAGTTGGTGAAATATTAAAGAGGTAGGTCCACGGTAACTCACTCCTGATTGTTAAGCAATTCAAGACGTTCTACATCGTACTCAGCGCCGTGGTTGCAGCTTGGAGACACGTGACATGATGGCATTGCTGTGGGTCAAGTCAAGGTCACTGACAAGCTGAGACCGATCTGTCTAGACGGTGTGCATCAATAGACCAATAGCTATGTTCATGTTGGATGAGCGTAGCGAAGTCTCCTTCCCACTCTTGGAGTGGGCTGTTTTCATTAAATAGTTGGTGAAATATTAAAAAGGTAGGTCCACGGTAACTCACTCCTGATGGTTTAGCAATTCAAGACGTTCTACATCGTACTCAGCGCCGTGGTTGCAGCTTGGAGACACGTGACATGATGGTATTGCTGTGGGTCAAGTCAAGGTCACTGACAAGCTGAGACCTATCTGTCTAGACGGTGTGCATCAATAGACCAATAGCTATGTTCATGTTGCTGAGCGTAGCGAAGTCTCCTTCCCACTCTTGAAGTGGGCTGTTTTCATTAAATAGTTGGTGAAATATTAAAAAGGTAGTTCCACGGTAACTCACTCCTGATGGTTTAGCAATTCAAGACGTTCTACATCGTACTCAGCGCCGTGGTTGCAGCTTGGAGACACGTGACATGATGGTATTGCTGTGGGTCAAGTCAAGGTCACTGACAAGCTGAGACCGATCTGTCTAGACGGTGTGCATCAATAGACCAATAGCTATGTTCGGGTTGGATGAGCGTAGCGAAGTCTCCTTCCCACTCTTGAAGTGGGCTGTTTTCATTGAATAGTTGGTGAAATATTAAAGAGGTAGGTCCACGGTAACTCACTCCTGATTGTTAAGCAATTCAAGACGTTCTACATCGTACTCAGCGCCGTGGTTGCAGCTTGGAGACACGTGACATGATGGTATTGCTGTGGATCAAGTCAAGGTCACTGACAAGCTGAGACCGATCTGTCTAGACGGTGTGCATCAATAGACCAATAGCTATGTTCGGGTTGGATGAGCGTAGCGAAGTCTCCTTCCCACTCTTGAAGTGGGCTGTTTTCATTGAATAGTTGGTGAAATATTAAAGAGGTAGGTCCACGGTAACTCACTCCTGATGGTTTAGCAATTCAAGACGTTCTACATCGTACTCAGTGCCTTGGTTGCAGCTTGGAGACACGTGACATGATGGTATTGCTGTGGATCAAGTCAAGGTCACTGACAAGCTGAGACCGATCTGTCTAGACGGTGTGCATCAATAGACCAATAGCTATGTTCGGGTTGGATGAGCGTAGCGAAGTCTCCTTCACACTCTTGAAGTGGGCTGTTTTCATTGAATAGTTGGTGAAATATTAAAAAGGTAGGTCCACGGTAACTCACTCCTAATTGTTTAGCAATTCAAGACGTTCTACATCGTACTCAGCGCCGTGGCTGCAGCTTGGAGACACGTGACATGATGGTATTGCTGTGGGTCAAGTCAAGGTCACTGACAAGTGGATACCGATCTGTCTAGACGGTGTGCATCAATAGACCAATAGCTATGTTCGGGTTGGATGAGCGTAGCGAAGTCTCCTTCCCACTCTTGAAGTGGTCTGTTTTCATTGAATAGTTGGTGAAATATTAAAAAGGTAGGTCCACGGTAACTCACTCCTGATGGTTTAGCAATTCAAGACGTTCTACATCGTACTCAGCGCCGTGGTTGCAGCTTGGAGACACGTGACATGATGGTATTGCTGTGGGTCAAGTCAAGGTCACTGACAAGCTGAGACCGATCTGTCTAGACGGTGTGCATCAATAGACCAATAGCTATGTTCGGGTTGGATGAGCGTAGCGAAGTCTCCTTCACACTCTTGAAGTGGGCTGTTTTCATTGAATAGTTGGTGAAATATTAAAGAGGTAGGTCCACGGTAACTCACTCCTGATGGTTTAGCAATTCAAGACGTTCTACATCGTACTCAGCGCCGTGGTTGCAGCTTGGAGACACGTGACATGATGGTATTGCTGTGGGTCAAGTCAAGGTCACTGACAATTGGATACCTATCTGTCTAGACGGTGTGCATCAATAGACCAATAGCTATGTTCGGGTTGGATGAGCGTAGCGAAGTCTCCTTCCCACTCTTGAAGTGGGCTGTTTTCATTGAATAGTTGGTGAAATATTAAAGAGGTAGGTCCACGGTAACTCACTCCTGATTGTTAAGCAATTCAAGACGTTCTACATCGTACTCAGCGCCGTGGTTGCAGCTTGGAGACACGTGACATGATGGTATTGCTGTGGGTCAAGTCAAGGTCACTGACAAGCTGATACCGATCTGTCTAGACGGTGTGCATCAATAGACCAATAGCTATGTTCGGGTTGGATGAGCGTAGCGAAGTCTCCTTCCCACTCTTGAAGTGGGCTGTTTTCATTGAATAGTTGGTGAAATAATAAAAAGGTAGGTCCACGGTAACTCACTCCTGATTGTTAAGCAATTCAAGACGTTCTACATCGTACTCAGCGCCGTGGTTGCAGCTTGGAGACACGTGACATGATGGTATTGCTGTGGATCAAGTCAAGGTCACTGACAAGTGGATACCTATCTGTCTAGACGGTGTGCATCAATAGACCAATAGCTATGTTCATGTTGGATGAGCGTAGCGAAGTCTCCTTCCCACTCTTGAAGTGGTCTGTTTTCATTGAATAGTTGGTGAAATATTAACAAGGTAGGTCCACGGTAATTCACTTCTGATTGTTTAGCAATTCAAGACGTTCTACATCGTACTCAGCGCCGTGGTTGCAGCTTGGAGACACGTGACATGATGGCATTGCTGTGGGTCAAGTCAAGGTCACTGACAAGCTGAGACTGATCTGTCTAGACGGTGTGCATCAATAGACCAATAGCTATGTTCATGTTGGATGAGCGTAGCGAAGTCTCCTTCCCACTCTTGGAGTGGGCTGTTTTCATTAAATAGTTGGTGAAATATTAAAAAGGTAGGTCCACGGTAACTCACTCCTGATGGTTTAGCAATTCAAGACGTTCTACATCGTACTCAGCGCCGTGGTTGCAGCTTGGAGACACGTGACATGATGGTATTGCTGTGGGTCAAGTCAAGGTCACTGACAAGTGGATACCTATCTGTCTAGACGGTGTGCATCAATAGACCAATAGCTATGTTCATGTTGGATGAGCGTAGCGAAGTCTCCTTCCCACTCTTGAAGTGGGCTGTTTTCATTAAATAGTTGGTGAAATATTAAAAAGGTAGTTCCACGGTAACTCACTCATGATGGTTTAGCAATTCAAGACGTTCTACATCGTACTCAGCGCCGTGGTTGCAGCTTGGAGACACGTGACATGATGGTATTGCTGTGGGTCAAGTCAAGGTCACTGACAAGCTGAGACCGATCTGTCTAGACGGTGTGCATCAATAGACCAATAGCTATGTTCGGGTTGGATGAGCGTAGCGAAGTCTCCTTCCCACTCTTGAAGTGGGCTGTTTTCATTGAATAGTTGGTGAAATATTAAAGAGGTAGGTCCACGGTAACTCACTCCTGATTGTTAAGCAATTCAAGACGTTCTACATCGTACTCAGCGCCGTGGTTGCAGCTTGGAGACACGTGACATGATGGTATTGCTGTGGATCAAGTCAAGGTCACTGACAAGCTGAGACCGATCTGTCTAGACGGTGTGCATCAATAGACCAATAGCTATGTTCGGGTTGGATGAGCGTAGCGAAGTCTCCTTCCCACTCTTGAAGTGGGCTGTTTTCATTGAATAGTTGGTGAAATATTAAAGAGGTAGGTCCACGGTAACTCACTCCTGATGGTTTAGCAATTCAAGACGTTCTACATCGTACTCAGCGCCTTGGTTGCAGCTTGGAGACACGTGACATGATGGTATTGCTGTGGATCAAGTCAAGGTCACTGACAAGCTGAGACCGATCTGTCTAGACGGTGTGCATCAATAGACCAATAACTATGTTCGGGTTGGATGAGCGTAGCGAAGTCTCCTTCCCACTCTTGAAGTGGGCTGTTTTCATTGAATAGTTGGTGAAATATTAAAAAGGTAGGTCCACGGTAACTCACTCCTAATTGTTTAGCAATTCAAGACGTTCTACATCGTACTCAGCGCCGTGGTTGCAGCTTGGAGACACGTGACATGATGGTATTGCTGTGGGTCAAGTCAAGGTCACTGACAAGTGGATACCGATCTGTCTAGACGGTGTGCATCAATAGACCAATAGCTATGTTCGGGTTGGATGAGCGTAGCGAAGTCTCCTTCCCACTCTTGAAGTGGGCTGTTTTCATTGAATAGTTGGTGAAATATTAAAAAGGTAGGTCCACGGTAACTCACTTCTGATGGTTTAGCAATTCAAGACGTTCTACATCGTACTCAGCGCCGTGGTTGCAGCTTGGAGACACGTGACATGATGGTATTGCTGTGGGTCAAGTCAAGGTCACTGACAAGCTGAGACCGATCTGTCTAGACGGTGTGCATCAATAGACCAATAGCTATGTTCGGGTTGGATGAGCGTAGCGAAGTCTCCTTCCCACTCTTGAAGTGGGCTGTTTTCATTGAATAGTTGGTGAAATATTAAAAAGGTAGGTCCACGGTAACTCACTCCTGATGGTTTAGCAATTCAAGACGTTCTACATCGTACTCAGCGCCGTGGTTGCAGCTTGGAGACACGTGACATGATGGTATTGCTGTGGGTCAAGTCAAGGTCACTGACAATTGGATACCTATCTGTCTAGACGGTGTGCATCAATAGACCAATAGCTATGTTCGGGTTGGATGAGCGTAGCGAAGTCTCCTTCCCACTCTTGAAGTGGGCTGTTTTCATTGAATAGTTGGTGAAATATTAAAGAGGTAGGTCCACGGTAACTCACTCCTGATTGTTAAGCAATTCAAGACGTTCTACATCGTACTCAGCGCCGTGGTTGCAGCTTGGAGACACGTGACATGATGGTATTGCTGTGGGTCAAGTCAAGGTCACTGACAAGCTGATACCGATCTGTCTAGACGGTGTGCATCAATAGACCAATAGCTATGTTCGGGTTGGATGAGCGTAGCGAAGTCTCCTTCCCACTCTTGAAGTGGGCTGTTTTCATTGAATAGTTGGTGAAATAATAAAAAGGTAGGTCCACGGTAACTCACTCCTGATTGTTAAGCAATTCAAGACGTTCTACATCGTACTCAGCGCCGTGGTTGCAGCTTGGAGACACGTGACATGATGGTATTGCTGTGGATCAAGTCAAGGTCACTGACAAGTGGATACCTATCTGTCTAGACGGTGTGCATCAATAGACCAATAGCTATGTTCATGTTGGATGAGCGTAGCGAAGTCTCCTTCCCACTCTTGAAGTGGTCTGTTTTCATTGAATAGTTGGTGAAATATTAACAAGGTAGGTCCACGGTAATTCACTTCTGATTGTTTAGCAATTCAAGACGTTCTACATCGTACTCAGCGCCGTGGTTGCAGCTTGGAGACACGTGACATGATGGTATTGCTGTGGATCAAGTCAAGGTCACTGACAAATGGATACCTATCTGTCTAGACGGTGTGCATCAATAGACCAATAGCTATGTTCATGTTGGATGAGCGTAGCGAAGTCTCCTTCCCACTCTTGAAGTGGTCTGTTTTCATTGAATAGTTGGTGAAATATTAAAAAGGTAGGTCCACGGTAACTCACTTCTGATTGTTTAGCAATTCAAGACGTTCTACATCGTACTCAGCGCCGTGGTTGCAGCTTGGAGACACGTGACATGATGGTATTGCTGTGGATCAAGTCAAGGTCACTGACAAATGGATACCTATCTGTCTAGACGGTGTGCATCAATAGACCAATAGCTATGTTCGGGTTGGATGAGCGTAGCGAAGTCTCCTTCCCACTCTTGAAGTGGGCTGTTTTCATTGAATAGTTGGTGAAATATTAAAAAGGTAGGTCCACGGTAACTCACTCCTGATGGTTTAGCAATTCAAGACGTTCTACATCGTACTCAGCGCCGTGGTTGCAGCTTGGAGACACGTGACATGATGGTATTGCTGTGGGTCAAGTCAAGGTCACTGACAAGTGGATACCGATCTGTCTAGACGGTGTGCATCAATAGACCAATAGCTATGTTCATATTGGATGAGCGTAGCGAAGTCTCCTTCCCACTCTTGAAGTGGTCTGTTTTCATTGAATAGTTGGTGAAATATTAAAAAGGTAGGTCCACGGTAACTCACTTCTGATTGTTTAGCAATTCAAGACGTTCTACATCGTACTCAGCGCCGTGGTTGCAGCTTGGAGACACGTGACATGATGGTATTGCTGTGGGTCAAGTCAAGGTCACTGACAAGCTGAGACCGATCTGTCTAGACGGTGTGCATCAATAGACCAATAGCTATGTTCGGGTTGGATGAGCGTAGCGAAGTCTCCTTCCCACTCTTGAAGTGGGCTGTTTTCATTGAATAGTTGGTGAAATATTAAAGAGGTAGGTTCACGGTAACTCACTTCTGATTGTTGAGCAATTCAAGACGTTCTACATCGTACTCAGCGCCGTGGTTGCAGCTTGGAGACACGTGACATGATGGTATTGCTGTGGGTCAAGTCAAGGTCACTGACAAGCTGAGACCGATCTGTCTAGACGGTGTGCATCAATAGACCAATAGCTATGTTCGGGTTGGATGAGCGTAGCGAAGTCTCCTTCCCACTCTTGAAGTGGTCTGTTTTCATTGAATAGTTGGTGAAATATTAAAAAGGTAGGTCCACGGTAACTCACTTCTGATTGTTTAGCAATTCAAGACGTTCTACATCGTACTCAGCGCCGTGGTTGCAGCTTGGAGACACGTGACATGATGGTATTGCTGTGGGTCAAGTCAAGGTCACTGACAAGTGGATACCTATCTGTCTAGACGGTGTGCATCAATAGACCAATAGCTATGTTCGGGTTGGATGAGCGTAGCGAAGTCTCCTTCCCACTCTTGAAGTGGGCTGTTTTCATTGAATAGTTGGTGAAATATTAACAAGGTAGGTCCACGGTAACTCACTCCTGATGGTTTAGCAATTCAAGACGTTCTACATCGTACTCAGCGCCGTGGTTGCAGCTTGGAGACACGTGACATGATGGTATTGCTGTGGGTCAAGTCAAGGTCACTGACAAGTGGATACCTATCTGTCTAGACGGTGTGCATCAATAGACCAATAGCTATGTCCATGTTGGATGAGCGTAGCGAAGTCTCCTTCCCACTCTTGAAGTGGGCTGTTTTCATTGAATAGTTGGTGAAATATTAACAAGGTAGGTCCACGGTAACTCACTCCTGATGGTTTAGCAATTCAAGACGTTCTACATCGTACTCAGCGCCGTGGTTGCAGCTTGGAGACACGTGACATGATAGTATTGCTGTGGGTCAAGTCAAGGTCACTCACAAGTGGATACCTATCTGTCTAGACGGTGTGCATCAATAGACCAATAGCTATGTCCATGTTGGATGAGCGTAGCGAAGTCTCCTTCCCACTCTTGAAGTGGGCTGTTTTCATTGAATAGTTGGTGAAATATTAACAAGGTAGGTCCACGGTAACTCACTCCTGATTGTTAAGCAATTCAAGACGTTCTACATCGTACTCAGCGCCGTGGTTGCAGCTTGGAGACACGTGACATGATGGTATTGCTGTGGATCAAGTCAAGGTCACTGACAAGCTGAGACCGATCTGTCTAGACGGTGTGCATCAATAGACCAATAGCTATGTTCATGTTGGATGAGCGTAGCGAAGTCTCCTTCCCACTCTTGAAGTGGGCTGTTTTCATTGAATAGTTGGTGAAATATTAAAAAGGTAGGTCCACGGTAACTCACTCCTGATGGTTTAGCAATTCAAGACGTTCTACATCGTACTCAGCGCCGTGGTTGCAGCTTGGAGACACGTGACATGATGGTATTGCTGTGGGTCAAGTCAAGGTCACTGACAAGTGGATACCTATCTGTCTAGACGGTGTGCATCAATAGACCAATAGCTATGTTCGGGTTGGATGAGCGTAGCGAAGTCTCCTTCCCACTCCTATAGGGTTTTGTCTGTGTGTGTTTTTTTCCTGTAAGCACTCCTCAGGTCGCAGGGTTTGACTGATCGACATGAAACTTTTTTTCACTCGCAAACTTATTCAACTTAAGACGGTATAGTTTCTGGAATGAATCGGTTAAACCAATTTTGAGAAATATCATTTCAAAGTTTTTGAACAAACCCATCAAATTTGGTTGGGCGGAAAATGTTGGATGAATGAATCTCTCCGAATGGGGTAAAATTTTCTCTGAATGTGATTTCATAGATTTTACACATTATCACCATTTTGTATACAATTCTAATTAGCCGTTTCGAAGGAAATCATTAAAATAAGTAGTTTCATTCATCAAATATGTCACAAAAATAATGACAGAATTAGGTTGCCGAGATTCACTGCTTTCTAGACTGATATTTGCCCAACAATGAAGTATTTTTCATATGCGTCAAGGTGTGTAGAATACCAGAGTCAATACAGTAGCAAAGGAAGGACTATTTCAACGACTCTCAATATACCAGATATCTTGCTCATCTCACAACGCATCCCGTATGGGAATATTAGGCTTCCAACTCGCATTCATAACTGCAATCCAAGTCTTAGCCACTAGTCTGCCACAACTGATATCCAACTGCGATTATTTCGGTCAAAAGGATATGAGTTGGCAGCAACTTTGGATGCGAGTTACTGCATTCAACTCTATGCCATCATGAATTCACCTCTTATCCAATTGCTCACCAAATTATTTGCCACTCATATCCAACTCATGAGAAAAAAATCGGATAGAGTTAGTTATTTATTTCGCTAACAGGTAGAGTGAGCGTCATCTAGATGAAGAAAGAGAGAGAGAGAAAGTCAGTTATTGAGACACATGCTAAACAGTTTGAGGGGTACCTGCTGGGGATCGAGCCCGCGCCGGACGAAATACTCTGGAATTCGAACACATACATAAGAACCGATAGACCAACGAGACATGGTGTTCTGTACTTCATGGCAAGCAGCAAGCGGACAGACGGAATGATGGAGCGGGGTCGAGTAATTCAGAAGGAATAAGTAATGAAATATGAATTACAAACCCATCTCAAATACGATATATCAATATATAACATCAATTTCCCCACTTTTTTTTAGGTGTGTGCATTGTTTCATATAGCACAAATGTTTTATTCACATGTCTGAAATATTTTACATGTATTACACAATTGTTGTATTGGAAGATGACATTTTTGATTTGATAAGCTACTTTACGTGCCCAAAATACACTATGAAGTCTTCGCAAAACCTTTTCTGTTCACACAATTTCATGACGTAGAAGGCTGGTTGTTATTCTTCGTCCATATTTGAAATAAATCCCACAATTTTCCCACGGATGAACTTCATGATATTCATCTACAATATAACAATATAAGAATGAGTGAATCCAACATGGCCGGCATAGGCAGCCAGGCTCGAGTCTGGGGCCCCTCTAACTTTGAAAAACGCTGAAATACTCGTCCGTACAATACTTGACTCACTCCATTATTAGATGAGCGACTGCGAAGACTTACATCCTAATGCGTTGGTTTGCCAATTGGGGATAGTGACTTTACTGACTCGAAAACAAGTTCCATTTCCTGAGAGTCTTCCTCAGATCACTGCTCCATCCAACGTGTTTCTCTGTGAAAACTTCTGCCAGACTGACAAACAAGAATTTTTCTTTCTTATGCGGGCTTCTATACATTCTTTATTTCATTTTCATTTTTCATTTATCTTCAATACTCAACTCTAAATACAGTTACATTACATGAATTGAATGTATTATTCATTAATTAGATTTGGATATTACCATAATTCAAGGAACACTATCTTTATTCACTCAATTTTTAATTTTTCTTTTCCAGGGTTTAATCTATCGATATCAAAGGTGTGTGAATAATGATAGCTATGTGAAAAATAAATACTGCACATTTCTCATTGTAATTCCTGATGTATCATATTGTATAGAATAAAATTATTTTTGAATTGAAAAATTGAATTGAAAATTGAATTGATAACAGCTGATATTAGCTGAGGCGACGTTAACGAGAAGTCAGTTCCTCCTATCACTACTGGACTACGCACGAACGGCAAAATCGATAGTGTTCTTGAAATGTGACCCGACGATTGAAACACGTTCTCAAAATGAGAGGGATGGGAAGTGAAGTCCCCATCTCAAACCTCGAACCAACGCAACCCTCAATGCATCATTGCAGCAGGCTATGTACTCACCCTATGGGTGCATTCCGAAACCTACTGGCCTTACTCGCAGTACAGTACTTGCAGTAGGATTATTTGTATCCAGTAGGCCTAAGTAACGGAACGCACCCAGTACAATCAGCAACTATAAATACGGACGATATTATTGTTGTTGTATTATTGTGGATGAAATGTTGGGTTAGGGAACCACGTGTTCCAAAATGTAAATGCAAATCAACCTTAAACCAATTTGAAATCATCTGAACTCTTTCCAAGAGCAGTTTTTCGGCTTTATTAACCACAATTGTAACGCTTCGACCAGTTTGAGTACGCACTATCTCAACTTCGGAATATTCATCGGAGGACGCCATTATTCTACTTGCTGTATCTTCGAATTTACTGGAAGTAATGGGCCGAATACCTCCAGTGTTTCCAGTAAGCAGTATTTACTGGTGAGGTAGGTTTCGGAACGATCAGTGAAGTACTTGTTGTAGGTTTCGGAATGCATCCAGTATACTGGCAGTAGATTCTGGAGGTAGCGGAACGATCAGTGAAGTACTTGTGGAAGGTTTCGGAATGCATCCAGTATACTGGCAGTAGATTCTGGAGGTAGCGGAACGATCAGTGAAGTTCTTGTGGAAGGTTTCGGAATGCATCCAGTATACTGGCAGTAGATTCTGGAGGTTTCGGAACGATCAGTGAAGTTCTTGTTGTAGGTTTCGGAATGCATCCAGTATACTGGCAGTAGATTCTGGAGGTAGCGGAACGATCAGTGAAGTACTTGTTGTAGGTTTCGGAATGCATCCAGTATACTGGCAGTAGATTCTGGAGGTAGCGGAACGATCAGTGAAGTACTTGTTGTAGGTTTCGGAATGCATCCAGTATACTGGCAGTAGATTCTGGAGGTAGCGGAACGATCAGTGAAGTTCTTGTGGAAGGTTTCGGAATGCATCCAGTATACTGGCAGTAGATTCTGGAGGTTTCGGAACGATCAGTGAAGTTCTTGTTGTAGGTTTCGGAATGCATCCAGTATACTGGCAGTAGATTCTGGAGGTAGCGGAACGATCAGTGAAGTTCTTGTGGAAGGTTTCGGAATGCATCCAGTATACTGGCAGTAGATTCTGGAGGTTTCGGAACGATCAGTGAAGTACTTGTTGTAGGTTTCGGAATGCATCCAGTATACTGGCAGTAGATTCTGGAGGTAGCGGAACGATCAGTGAAGTACTTGTTGTAGGTTTCGGAATGCATCCAGTATACTGGCAGTAGATTCTGGAGGTAGCGGAACGATCAGTGAAGTTCTTGTGGAAGGTTTCGGAATGCATCCAGTATACTGGCAGTAGATTCTGGAGGTTTCGGAACGATCAGTGAAGTACTTGTTGTAGGTTTCGGAATGCATCCAGTATACTGGCAGTAGATTCTGGAGGTAGCGGAACGATCAGTGAAGTACTTGTTGTAGGTTTCGGAATGCATCCAGTATACTGGCAGTAGATTCTGGAGGTAGCGGAACGATCAGTGAAGTACTTGTTGTAGGTTTCGGAATGCATCCAGTATACTGGCAGTAGATTCTGGAGGTAGCGGAACGATCAGTGAAGTACTTGTTGTAGGTTTCGGAATGCATCCAGTATACTGGCAGTAGATTCTGGAGGTAGCGGAACGATCAGTGAAGTACTTGTTGTAGGTTTCGGAATGCATCCAGTATACTGGCAGTAGATTCTGGAGGTAGCGGAACGATCAGTGAAGTTCTTGTTGTAGGTTTCGGAATGCATCCAGTATACTGGCAGTAGATTCTGGAGGTAGCGGAACGATCAGTGAAGTACTTGTTGTAGGTTTCGGAATGCATCCAGTATACTGGCAGTAGATTCTGGAGGTAGCGGAACGATCAGTGAAGTACTTGTTGTAGGTTTCGGAATGCATCCAGTATACTGGCAGTAGATTCTGGAGGTAGCGGAACGATCAGTGAAGTACTTGTTGTAGGTTTCGGAATGCATCCAGTATACTGGCAGTAGATTCTGGAGGTAGCGGAACGATCAGTGAAGTACTTGTTGTAGGTTTCGGAATGCATCCAGTATACTGGCAGTAGATTCTGGAGGTAGCGGAACGATCAGTGAAGTACTTGTTGTAGGTTTCGGAATGCATCCAGTATACTGGCAGTAGATTCTGGAGGTAGCGGAACGATCAGTGAAGTTCTTGTGGAAGGTTTCGGAATGCATCCAGTATACTGGCAGTAGATTCTGGAGGTTTCGGAACGATCAGTGAAGTACTTGTTGTAGGTTTCGGAATGCATCCAGTATACTGGCAGTAGATTCTGGAGGTAGCGGAACGATCAGTGAAGTACTTGTTGTAGGTTTCGGAATGCATCCAGTATACTGGCAGTAGATTCTGGAGGTAGCGGAACGATCAGTGAAGTTCTTGTGGAAGGTTTCGGAATGCATCCAGTATACTGGCAGTAGATTCTGGAGGTTTCGGAACGATCAGTGAAGTTCTTGTTGTAGGTTTCGGAATGCATCCAGTATACTGGCAGTAGATTCTGGAGGTAGCGGAACGATCAGTGAAGTACTTGTTGTAGGTTTCGGAATGCATCCAGTATACTGGCAGTAGATTCTGGAGGTAGCGGAACGATCAGTGAAGTACTTGTGGAAGGTTTCGGAACGATCAGTGAAGTACTTGTGGAAGGTTTCGGAACGATCAGTGAAGTACTTGTTGTAGGTTTCGGAATGCATCCAGTATACTGGCAGTAGATTCTGGAGGTAGCGGAACGATCAGTGAAGTACTTGTTGTAGGTTTCGGAATGCATCCAGTATACTGGCAGTAGATTCTGGAGGTAGCGGAACGATCAGTGAAGTACTTGTTGTAGGTTTCGGAATGCATCCAGTATACTGGCAGTAGATTCTGGAGGTTTCGGAACGATCAGTGAAGTACTTGTGGAAGGTTTCGGAATGCATCCAGTATACTGGCAGTAGATTCTGGAGGTAGCGGAACGATCAGTGAAGTACTTGTTGTAGGTTTCGGAATGCATCCAGTATACTGGCAGTAGATTCTGGAGGTAGCGGAACGATCAGTGAAGTACTTGTTGTAGGTTTCGGAATGCATCCAGTATACTGGCAGTAGATTCTGGAGGTAGCGGAACGATCAGTGAAGTACTTGTTGTAGGTTTCGGAATGCATCCAGTATACTGGCAGTAGATTCTGGAGGTAGCGGAACGATCAGTGAAGTACTTGTGGAAGGTTTCGGAATGCATCCAGTATACTGGCAGTAGATTCTGGAGGTAGCGGAACGATCAGTGAAGTTCTTGTTGTAGGTTTCGGAATGCATCCAGTATACTGGCAGTAGATTCTGGAGGTTTCGGAACGATCAGTGAAGTACTTGTTGTAGGTTTCGGAATGCATCCAGTATACTGGCAGTAGATTCTGGAGGTAGCGGAACGATCAGTGAAGTTCTTGTTGTAGGTTTCGGAATGCATCCAGTATACTGGCAGTAGATTCTGGAGGTAGCGGAACGATCAGTGAAGTACTTGTTGTAGGTTTCGGAATGCATCCAGTATACTGGCAGTAGATTCTGGAGGTAGCGGAACGATCAGTGAAGTACTTGTTGTAGGTTTCGGAATGCATCCAGTATACTGGCAGTAGATTCTGGAGGTAGCGGAACGATCAGTGAAGTACTTGTTGTAGGTTTCGGAATGCATCCAGTATACTGGCAGTAGATTCTGGAGGTTTCGGAACGATCAGTGAAGTTCTTGTGGAAGGTTTCGGAACGATCAGTGAAGTACTTGTTGTAGGTTTCGGAATGCATCCAGTATACTGGCAGTAGATTCTGGAGGTTTCGGAACGATCAGTGAAGTTCTTGTGGAAGGTTTCGGAACGATCAGTGAAGTACTTGTGGAAGGTTTCGGAACGATCAGTGAAGTACTTGATGTAGGTTTAGGAATGCATCCAGTATACTGGCAGTAGATTCTGGAGGTTTCGGAACGATCAGTGAAGTACTTGTGGAAGGTTTCGGAACGATCAGTGAAGTACTTGTTGTAGGTTTCGGAATGCATCCAGTATACTGGCAGTAGATTCTGGAGGTTTCGGAACGATCAGTGAAGTTCTTGTGGAAGGTTTCGGAACGATCAGTGAAGTACTTGTGGAAGGTTTCGGAACGATCAGTGAAGTACTTGATGTAGGTTTAGGAATGCATCCAGTATACTGGCAGTAGATTCTGGAGGTTTCGGAACGATCAGTGAAGTACTTGTGGAAGGTTTCGGAACGATCAGTGAAGTACTTGTTGTAGGTTTCGGAATGCATCCAGTATACTGGCAGTAGATTCTGGAGGTTTCGGAACGATCAGTGAAGTTCTTGTGGAAGGTTTCGGAACGATCAGTGAAGTACTTGTGGAAGGTTTCGGAACGATCAGTGAAGTACTTGATGTAGGTTTAGGAATGCATCCAGTATACTGGCAGTAGATTCTGGAGGTTTCGGAACGATCAGTGAAGTACTTGTGGAAGGTTTCGGAACGATCATTGAAGTACTTGTTGTAGGTTTCGGAATGCATCCAGTATACTGGCAGTAGATTCTGGAGGTTTCGGAACGATCAGTGAAGTACTTGTGGAAGGTTTCGGAATGCATCCAGTATACTGGCAGTAGATTCTGGAGGTTTCGGAACGATCAGTGAAGTACTTGTTGTAGGTTTCGGAATGCATCCAGTATACTGGCAGTAGATTCTGGAGGTTTCGGAACGATCAGTGAAGTACTTGTTGTAGGTTTCGGAATGCATCCAGTATACTGGCAGTAGATTCTGGAGGTAGCGGAACGATCAGTGAAGTTCTTGTGGAAGGTTTCGGAATGCATCCAGTATACTGGCAGTAGATTCTGGAGGTTTCGGAACGATCAGTGAAGTACTTGTGGAAGGTTTCGGAACGATCAGTGAAGTTCTTGTGGAAGGTTTCGGAATGCATCCAGTATACTGGCAGTAGATTCTGGAGGTAGCGGAACGATCAGTGAAGTTCTTGTGGAAGGTTTCGGAATGCATCCAGTATACTGGCAGTAGATTCTGGAGGTAGCGGAACGATCAGTGAAGTACTTGTTGTAGGTTTCGGAATGCATCCAGTATACTGGCAGTAGATTCTGGAGGTTTCGGAACGATCAGTGAAGTACTTGTTGTAGGTTTCGGAATGCATCCAGTATACTGGCAGTAGATTCTGGAGGTAGCGGAACGATCAGTGAAGTTCTTGTGGAAGGTTTCGGAACGATCAGTGAAGTTCTTGTGGATGGTTTCGGAACGATCAGTCAAGTACTTGTTGTAGGTTTCGGAATGCATCCAGTATACTGGCAGTAGATTCTGGAGGTAGCGGAACGATCAGTGAAGTACTTGTGGAAGGTTTCGGAATGCATCCAGTATACTGGCAGTAGATTCTGGAGGTTTCGGAACGATCAGTGAAGTACTTGTGGAAGGTTTCGGAATGCATCCAGTATACTGGCAGTAGATTCTGGAGGTAGCGGAACGATCAGTGAAGTACTTGTTGTAGGTTTCGGAATGCATCCAGTATACTGGCAGTAGATTCTGGAGGTTTCGGAACGATCAGTGAAGTACTTGTGGAAGGTTTCGGAATGCATCCAGTATACTGGCATTAGATTCTGGAGGTAGCGGAACGATCAGTGAAGTTCTTGTTGTAGGTTTCGGAATGCATCCAGTATACTGGCAGTAGATTCTGGAGGTAGCGGAACGATCAGTGAAGTACTTGTTGTAGGTTTCGGAATGCATCCAGTATACTGGCAGTAGATTCTGGAGGTAGCGGAACGATCAGTGAAGTACTTGTGGAAGGTTTCGGAACGATCAGTGAAGTACTTGTTGTAGGTTTCGGAATGCATCCAGTATACTGGCAGTAGATTCTGGAGGTAGCGGAACGATCAGTGAAGTACTTGTTGTAGGTTTCGGAATGCATCCAGTATACTGGCAGTAGATTCTGGAGGTAGCGGAACGATCAGTGAAGTTCTTGTTGTAGGTTTCGGAATGCATCCAGTATACTGGCAGTAGATTCTGGAGGTTTCGGAACGATCAGTGAAGTACTTGTTGTAGGTTTCGGAATGCATCCAGTATACTGGCAGTAGATTCTGGAGGTAGCGGAACGATCAGTGAAGTTCTTGTGGAAGGTTTCGGAATGCATCCAGTATACTGGCAGTAGATTCTGGAGGTAGCGGAACGATCAGTGAAGTACTTGTTGTAGGTTTCGGAATGCATCCAGTATACTGGCAGTAGATTCTGGAGGTAGCGGAACGATCAGTGAAGTTCTTGTGGAAGGTTTCGGAATGCATCCAGTATACTGGCAGTAGATTCTGGAGGTAGCGGAACGATCAGTGAAGTTCTTGTGGAAGGTTTCGGAATGCATCCAGTATACTGGCAGTAGATTCTGGAGGTTTCGGAACGATCAGTGAAGTACTTGTGGAAGGTTTCGGAATGCATCCAGTATACTGGCAGTAGATTCTGGAGGTAGCGGAACGATCAGTGAAGTACTTGTTGTAGGTTTCGGAATGCATCCAGTATACTGGCAGTAGATTCTGGAGGTAGCGGAACGATCAGTGAAGTACTTGTGGAAGGTTTCGGAACGATCAGTGAAGTACTTGTTGTAGGTTTCGGAATGCATCCAGTATACTGGCAGTAGATTCTGGAGGTAGCGGAACGATCAGTGAAGTTCTTGTTGTAGGTTTCGGAATGCATCCAGTATACTGGCAGTAGATTCTGGAGGTAGCGGAACGATCAGTGAAGTACTTGTTGTAGGTTTCGGAATGCATCCAGTATACTGGCAGTAGATTCTGGAGGTTTCGGAACGATCAGTGAAGTACTTGTGGAAGGTTTCGGAATGCATCCAGTATACTGGCAGTAGATTCTGGAGGTTTCGGAACGATCAGTGAAGTACTTGTGGAAGGTTTCGGAATGCATCCAGTATACTGGCAGTAGATTCTGGAGGTTTCGGAACGATCAGTGAAGTACTTGTGGAAGGTTTCGGAATGCATCCAGTATACTGGCAGTAGATTCTGGAGGTAGCGGAACGATCAGTGAAGTACTTGTGGAAGGTTTCGGAACGATCAGTGAAGTACTTGTTGTAGGTTTCGGAATGCATCCAGTATACTGGCAGTAGATTCTGGAGGTAGCGGAACGATCAGTGAAGTACTTGTGGAAGGTTTCGGAACGATCAGTGAAGTACTTGTGGAAGGTTTCGGAATGCATCCAGTATACTGGCAGTAGATTCTGGAGGTAGCGGAACGATCAGTGAAGTACTTGTGGAAGGTTTCGGAACGATCAGTGAAGTACTTGTTGTAGGTTTCGGAATGCATCCAGTATACTGGCAGTAGATTCTGGAGGTAGCGGAACGATCAGTGAAGTACTTGTGGAAGGTTTCGGAACGATCAGTGAAGTACTTGTGGAAGGTTTCGGAATGCATCCAGTATACTGGCAGTAGATTCTGGAGGTAGCGGAACGATCAGTGAAGTACTTGTTGTAGGTTTCGGAATGCATCCAGTATACTGGCAGTAGATTCTGGAGGTAGCGGAACGATCAGTGAAGTACTTGTGGAAGGTTTCGGAATGCATCCAGTATACTGGCAGTAGATTCTGGAGGTAGCGGAACGATCAGTGAAGTACTTGTGGAAGGTTTCGGAATGCATCCAGTATACTGGCAGTAGATTCTGGAGGTAGCGGAACGATCAGTGAAGTACTTGTTGTAGGTTTCGGAATGCATCCAGTATACTGGCAGTAGATTCTGGAGGTAGCGGAACGATCAGTGAAGTACTTGTTGTAGGTTTCGGAATGCATCCAGTATACTGGCAGTAGATTCTGGAGGTAGCGGAACGATCAGTGAAGTACTTGTTGTAGGTTTCGGAATGCATCCAGTATACTGGCAGTAGATTCTGGAGGTTTCGGAACGATCAGTGAAGTACTTGTGGAAGGTTTCGGAATGCATCCAGTATACTGGCAGTAGATTCTGGAGGTAGCGGAACGATCAGTGAAGTTCTTGTGGAAGGTTTCGGAATGCATCCAGTATACTGGCAGTAGATTCTGGAGGTTTCGGAACGATCAGTGAAGTACTTGTGGAAGGTTTCGGAACGATCAGTGAAGTTCTTGTGGAAGGTTTCGGAATGCATCCAGTATACTGGCAGTAGATTCTGGAGGTAGCGGAACGATCAGTGAAGTACTTGTTGTAGGTTTCGGAATGCATCCAGTATACTGGCAGTAGATTCTGGAGGTAGCGGAACGATCAGTGAAGTTCTTGTGGAAGGTTTCGGAATGCATCCAGTATACTGGCAGTAGATTCTGGAGGTTTCGGAACGATCAGTGAAGTACTTGTGGAAGGTTTCGGAACGATCAGTGAAGTTCTTGTGGAAGGTTTCGGAATGCATCCAGTATACTGGCAGTAGATTCTGGAGGTTTCGGAACGATCAGTGAAGTTCTTGTGGATGGTTTCGGAACGATCAGTGAAGTACTTGTTGTAGGTTTCGGAATGCATCCAGTATACTGGCAGTAGATTCTGGAGGTAGCGGAACGATCAGTGAAGTACTTGTTGTAGGTTTCGGAATGCATCCAGTATACTGGCAGTAGATTCTGGAGGTAGCGGAACGATCAGTGAAGTACTTGTTGTAGGTTTCGGAATGCATCCAGTATACTGGCAGTAGATTCTGGAGGTTTCGGAACGATCAGTGAAGTACTTGTGGAAGGTTTCGGAACGATCAGTGAAGTTCTTGTGGAAGGTTTCGGAACGATCAGTGAAGTTCTTGTGGAAGGTTTCGGAATGCATCCAGTATACTGGCAGTAGATTCTGGAGGTAGCGGAACGATCAGTGAAGTACTTGTTGTAGGTTTCGGAATGCATCCAGTATACTGGCAGTAGATTCTGGAGGTAGCGGAACGATCAGTGAAGTACTTGTTGTAGGTTTCGGAATGCATCCAGTATACTGGCAGTAGATTCTGGAGGTAGCGGAACGATCAGTGAAGTACTTGTTGTAGGTTTCGGAATGCATCCAGTATACTGGCAGTAGATTCTGGAGGTTTCGGAACGATCAGTGAAGTACTTGTTGTAGGTTTCGGAATGCATCCAGTATACTGGCAGTAGATTCTGGAGGTAGCGGAACGATCAGTGAAGTACTTGTTGTAGGTTTCGGAATGCATCCAGTATACTGGCAGTAGATTCTGGAGGTAGCGGAACGATCAGTGAAGTACTTGTTGTAGGTTTCGGAATGCATCCAGTATACTGGCAGTAGATTCTGGAGGTAGCGGAACGATCAGTGAAGTTCTTGTGGAAGGTTTCGGAATGCATCCAGTATACTGGCAGTAGATTCTGGAGGTAGCGGAACGATCAGTGAAGTACTTGTGGAAGGTTTCGGAATGCATCCAGTATACTGGCAGTAGATTCTGGAGGTTTCGGAACGATCAGTGAAGTACTTGTGGAAGGTTTCGGAACGATCAGTGAAGTACTTGTTGTAGGTTTCGGAATGCATCCAGTATACTGGCAGTAGATTCTGGAGGTAGCGGAACGATCAGTGAAGTACTTGTTGTAGGTTTCGGAATGCATCCAGTATACTGGCAGTAGATTCTGGAGGTAGCGGAACGATCAGTGAAGTACTTGTTGTAGGTTTCGGAATGCATCCAGTATACTGGCAGTAGATTCTGGAGGTAGCGGAACGATCAGTGAAGTACTTGTTGTAGGTTTCGGAATGCATCCAGTATACTGGCAGTAGATTCTGGAGGTTTCGGAACGATCAGTGAAGTACTTGTGGAAGGTTTCGGAACGATCAGTGAAGTACTTGTTGTAGGTTTCGGAATGCATCCAGTATACTGGCAGTAGATTCTGGAGGTTTCGGAACGATCAGTGAAGTACTTGTGGAAGGTTTCGGAACGATCAGTGAAGTACTTGTTGTAGGTTTCGGAATGCATCCAGTATACTGGCAGTAGATTCTGGAGGTTTCGGAACGATCAGTGAAGTACTTGTGGAAGGTTTCGGAACGATCAGTGAAGTTCTTGTGGAAGGTTTCGGAATGCATCCAGTATACTGGCAGTAGATTCTGGAGGTAGCGGAACGATCAGTGAAGTACTTGTTGTAGGTTTCGGAATGCATCCAGTATACTGGCAGTAGATTCTGGAGGTAGCGGAACGATCAGTGAAGTACTTGTTGTAGGTTTCGGAATGCATCCAGTATACTGGCAGTAGATTCTGGAGGTAGCGGAACGATCAGTGAAGTACTTGTTGTAGGTTTCGGAATGCATCCAGTATACTGGCAGTAGATTCTGGAGGTAGCGGAACGATCAGTGAAGTACTTGTGGAAGGTTTCGGAATGCATCCAGTATACTGGCAGTAGATTCTGGAGGTAGCGGAACGATCAGTGAAGTACTTGTGGAAGGTTTCGGAACGATCAGTGAAGTTCTTGTGGAAGGTTTCGGAATGCATCCAGTATACTGGCAGTAGATTCTGGAGGTTTCGGAACGATCAGTGAAGTACTTGTGGAAGGTTTCGGAACGATCAGTGAAGTTCTTGTGGAAGGTTTCGGAATGCATCCAGTATACTGGCAGTAGATTCTGGAGGTAGCGGAACGATCAGTGAAGTACTTGTTGTAGGTTTCGGAATGCATCCAGTATACTGGCAGTAGATTCTGGAGGTAGCGGAACGATCAGTGAAGTTCTTGTGGAAGGTTTCGGAATGCATCCAGTATACTGGCAGTAGATTCTGGAGGTAGCGGAACGATCAGTGAAGTACTTGTTGTAGGTTTCGGAATGCATCCAGTATACTGGCAGTAGATTCTGGAGGTAGCGGAACGATCAGTGAAGTACTTGTTGTAGGTTTCGGAATGCATCCAGTATACTGGCAGTAGATTCTGGAGGTAGCGGAACGATCAGTGAAGTACTTGTTGTAGGTTTCGGAATGCATCCAGTATACTGGCAGTAGATTCTGGAGGTAGCGGAACGATCAGTGAAGTACTTGTGGAAGGTTTCGGAATGCATCCAGTATACTGGCAGTAGATTCTGGAGGTAGCGGAACGATCAGTGAAGTACTTGTGGAAGGTTTCGGAACGATCAGTGAAGTTCTTGTGGAAGGTTTCGGAATGCATCCAGTATACTGGCAGTAGATTCTGGAGGTTTCGGAACGATCAGTGAAGTACTTGTGGAAGGTTTCGGAACGATCAGTGAAGTTCTTGTGGAAGGTTTCGGAATGCATCCAGTATACTGGCAGTAGATTCTGGAGGTAGCGGAACGATCAGTGAAGTACTTGTTGTAGGTTTCGGAATGCATCCAGTATACTGGCAGTAGATTCTGGAGGTAGCGGAACGATCAGTGAAGTACTTGTGGAAGGTTTCGGAACGATCAGTGAAGTTCTTGTGGAAGGTTTCGGAATGCATCCAGTATACTGGCAGTAGATTCTGGAGGTAGCGGAACGATCAGTGAAGTACTTGTTGTAGGTTTCGGAATGCATCCAGTATACTGGCAGTAGATTCTGGAGGTAGCGGAACGATCAGTGAAGTTCTTGTTGTAGGTTTCGGAATGCATCCAGTATACTGGCAGTAGATTCTGGAGGTAGCGGAACGATCAGTGAAGTAC
This sequence comes from Brachyptera risi, assembly GCA_964007535.1. NCBI lineage: Eukaryota > Metazoa > Arthropoda > Insecta > Plecoptera > Taeniopterygidae > Brachyptera > Brachyptera risi. Next base: position 2,590,473 of record OZ023331.1, read on the forward strand.
TTGTTGTAGGTTTCGGAATGCATCCAGTATACTGGCAGTAGATTCTGGAGGTAGCGGAACGATCAGTGAAGTACTTGTTGTAGGTTTCGGAATGCATCCAGTATACTGGCAGTAGATTCTGGAGGTAGCGGAACGATCAGTGAAGTACTTGTTGTAGGTTTCGGAATGCATCCAGTATACTGGCAGTAGATTCTGGAGGTAGCGGAACGATCAGTGAAGTTCTTGTTGTAGGTTTCGGAATGCATCCAGTATACTGGCAGTAGATTCTGGAGGTAGCGGAACGATCAGTGAAGTACTTGTTGTAGGTTTCGGAATGCATCCAGTATACTGGCAGTAGATTCTGGAGGTAGCGGAACGATCAGTGAAGTACTTGTTGTAGGTTTCGGAATGCATCCAGTATACTGGCAGTAGATTCTGGAGGTAGCGGAACGATCAGTGAAGTACTTGTTGTAGGTTTCGGAATGCATCCAGTATACTGGCAGTAGATTCTGGAGGTAGCGGAACGATCAGTGAAGTACTTGTGGAAGGTTTCGGAATGCATCCAGTATACTGGCAGTAGATTCTGGAGGTAGCGGAACGATCAGTGAAGTTCTTGTGGAAGGTTTCGGAATGCATCCAGTATACTGGCAGTAGATTCTGGAGGTAGCGGAACGATCAGTGAAGTACTTGTGGAAGGTTTCGGAATGCATCCAGTATACTGGCAGTAGATTCTGGAGGTAGCGGAACGATCAGTGAAGTTCTTGTGGAAGGTTTCGGAATGCATCCAGTATACTGGCAGTAGATTCTGGAGGTAGCGGAACGATCAGTGAAGTACTTGTGGAAGGTTTCGGAATGCATCCAGTATACTGGCAGTAGATTCTGGAGGTAGCGGAACGATCAGTGAAGTACTTGTTGTAGGTTTCGGAATGCATCCAGTATACTGGCAGTAGATTCTGGAGGTAGCGGAACGATCAGTGAAGTACTTGTGGAAGGTTTCGGAATGCATCCAGTATACTGGCAGTAGATTCTGGAGGTAGCGGAACGATCAGTGAAGTACTTGTTGTAGGTTTCGGAATGCATCCAGTATACTGGCAGTAGATTCTGGAGGTAGCGGAACGATCAGTGAAGTTCTTGTGGAAGGTTTCGGAATGCATCCAGTATACTGGCAGTAGATTCTGGAGGTAGCGGAACGATCAGTGAAGTTCTTGTGGAAGGTTTCGGAATGCATCCAGTATACTGGCAGTAGATTCTGGAGGTAGCGGAACGATCAGTGAAGTTCTTGTGGAAGGTTTCGGAATGCATCCAGTATACTGGCAGTAGATTCTGGAGGTAGCGGAACGATCAGTGAAGTACTTGTTGTAGGTTTCGGAATGCATCCAGTATACTGGCAGTAGATTCTGGAGGTAGCGGAACGATCAGTGAAGTTCTTGTGGAAGGTTTCGGAATGCATCCAGTATACTGGCAGTAGATTCTGGAGGTAGCGGAACGATCAGTGAAGTACTTGTTGTAGGTTTCGGAATGCATCCAGTATACTGGCAGTAGATTCTGGAGGTAGCGGAACGATCATTGAAGTACTTGTGGAAGGTTTCGGAACGATCAGTGAAGTACTTGTGGAAGGTTTCGGAACGATCAGTGAAGTTCTTGTGGAAGGTTTCGGAATGCATCCAGTATACTGGCAGTAGATTCTGGAGGTAGCGGAACGATCAGTGAAGTACTTGTTGTAGGTTTCGGAATGCATCCAGTATACTGGCAGTAGATTCTGGAGGTAGCGGAACGATCAGTGAAGTACTTGTTGTAGGTTTCGGAATGCATCCAGTATACTGGCAGTAGATTCTGGAGGTAGCGGAACGATCAGTGAAGTACTTGTGGAAGGTTTCGGAATGCATCCAGTATACTGGCAGTAGATTCTGGAGGTAGCGGAACGATCAGTGAAGTACTTGTTGTAGGTTTCGGAATGCATCCAGTATACTGGCAGTAGATTCTGGAGGTAGCGGAACGATCAGTGAAGTTCTTGTGGAAGGTTTCGGAATGCATCCAGTATACTGGCAGTAGATTCTGGAGGTAGCGGAACGATCAGTGAAGTTCTTGTGGAAGGTTTCGGAATGCATCCAGTATACTGGCAGTAGATTCTGGAGGTAGCGGAACGATCAGTGAAGTTCTTGTGGAAGGTTTCGGAATGCATCCAGTATACTGGCAGTAGATTCTGGAGGTAGCGGAACGATCAGTGAAGTACTTGTTGTAGGTTTCGGAATGCATCCAGTATACTGGCAGTAGATTCTGGAGGTAGCGGAACGATCAGTGAAGTTCTTGTGGAAGGTTTCGGAATGCATCCAGTATACTGGCAGTAGATTCTGGAGGTAGCGGAACGATCAGTGAAGTTCTTGTTGTAGGTTTCGGAATGCATCCAGTATACTGGCAGTAGATTCTGGAGGTAGCGGAACGATCAGTGAAGTACTTGTGGAAGGTTTCGGAATGCATCCAGTATACTGGCAGTAGATTCTGGAGGTAGCGGAACGATCAGTGAAGTTCTTGTGGAAGGTTTCGGAATGCATCCAGTATACTGGCAGTAGATTCTGGAGGTAGCGGAACGATCAGTGAAGTACTTGTTGTAGGTTTCGGAATGCATCCAGTATACTGGCAGTAGATTCTGGAGGTAGCGGAACGATCAGTGAAGTACTTGTTGTAGGTTTCGGAATGCATCCAGTATACTGGCAGTAGATTCTGGAGGTTTCGGAACGATCAGTGAAGTACTTGTGGAAGGTTTCGGAACGATCAGTGAAGTTCTTGTGGAAGGTTTCGGAATGCATCCAGTATACTGGCAGTAGATTCTGGAGGTAGCGGAACGATCAGTGAAGTACTTGTTGTAGGTTTCGGAATGCATCCAGTATACTGGCAGTAGATTCTGGAGGTAGCGGAACGATCAGTGAAGTACTTGTGGAAGGTTTCGGAACGATCAGTGAAGTACTTGTGGAAGGTTTCGGAATGCATCCAGTATACTGGCAGTAGATTCTGGAGGTAGCGGAACGATCAGTGAAGTACTTGTGGAAGGTTTCGGAATGCATCCAGTATACTGGCAGTAGATTCTGGAGGTAGCGGAACGATCAGTGAAGTACTTGTTGTAGGTTTCGGAATGCATCCAGTATACTGGCAGTAGATTCTGGAGGTAGCGGAACGATCAGTGAAGTTCTTGTGGAAGGTTTCGGAATGCATCCAGTATACTGGCAGTAGATTCTGGAGGTAGCGGAACGATCAGTGAAGTTCTTGTGGAAGGTTTCGGAATGCATCCAGTATACTGGCAGTAGATTCTGGAGGTAGCGGAACGATCAGTGAAGTACTTGTGGAAGGTTTCGGAATGCATCCAGTATACTGGCAGTAGATTCTGGAGGTAGCGGAACGATCAGTGAAGTACTTGTGGAAGGTTTCGGAACGATCAGTGAAGTACTTGTGGAAGGTTTCGGAACGATCAGTGAAGTTCTTGTGGAAGGTTTCGGAATGCATCCAGTATACTGGCAGTAGATTCTGGAGGTAGCGGAACGATCAGTGAAGTACTTGTTGTAGGTTTCGGAATGCATCCAGTATACTGGCAGTAGATTCTGGAGGTAGCGGAACGATCAGTGAAGTACTTGTGGAAGGTTTCGGAATGCATCCAGTATACTGGCAGTAGATTCTGGAGGTTTCGGAACGATCAGTGAAGTACTTGTGGAAGGTTTCGGAACGATCAGTGAAGTACTTGTTGTAGGTTTCGGAATGCATCCAGTATACTGGCAGTAGATTCTGGAGGTAGCGGAACGATCAGTGAAGTACTTGTGGAAGGTTTCGGAATGCATCCAGTATACTGGCAGTAGATTCTGGAGGTTTCGGAACGATCAGTGAAGTACTTGTGGAAGGTTTCGGAATGCATCCAGTATACTGGCAGTAGATTCTGGAGGTTTCGGAACGATCAGTGAAGTACTTGTGGAAGGTTTCGGAACGATCAGTGAAGTTCTTGTTGTAGGTTTCGGAATGCATCCAGTATACTGGCAGTAGATTCTGGAGGTAGCGGAACGATCAGTGAAGTACTTGTGGAAGGTTTCGGAACGATCAGTGAAGTACTTGTGGAAGGTTTCGGAACGATCAGTGAAGTTCTTGTGGAAGGTTTCGGAATGCATCCAGTATACTGGCAGTAGATTCTGGAGGTTTCGGAACGATCAGTGAAGTACTTGTGGAAGGTTTCGGAATGCATCCAGTATACTGGCAGTAGATTCTGGAGGTTTCGGAACGATCAGTGAAGTACTTGTGGAAGGTTTCGGAACGATCAGTGAAGTTCTTGTGGAAGGTTTCGGAATGCATCCAGTATACTGGCAGTAGATTCTGGAGGTAGCGGAACGATCAGTGAAGTACTTGTTGTAGGTTTCGGAATGCATCCAGTATACTGGCAGTAGATTCTGGAGGTAGCGGAACGATCAGTGAAGTTCTTGTTGTAGGTTTCGGAATGCATCCAGTATACTGGCAGTAGATTCTGGAGGTTTCGGAACGATCAGTGAAGTACTTGTTGTAGGTTTCGGAATGCATCCAGTATACTGGCAGTAGATTCTGGAGGTAGCGGAACGATCAGTGAAGTACTTGTTGTAGGTTTCGGAATGCATCCAGTATACTGGCAGTAGATTCTGGAGGTTTCGGAACGATCAGTGAAGTACTTGTTGTAGGTTTCGGAATGCATCCAGTATACTGGCAGTAGATTCTGGAGGTTTCGGAACGATCAGTGAAGTACTTGTTGTAGGTTTCGGAATGCATCCAGTATACTGGCAGTAGATTCTGGAGGTAGCGGAACGATCAGTGAAGTACTTGTTGTAGGTTTCGGAATGCATCCAGTATACTGGCAGTAGATTCTGGAGGTAGCGGAACGATCAGTGAAGTACTTGTTGTAGGTTTCGGAATGCATCCAGTATACTGGCAGTAGATTCTGGAGGTAGCGGAACGATCAGTGAAGTACTTGTTGTAGGTTTCGGAATGCATCCAGTATACTGGCAGTAGATTCTGGAGGTAGCGGAACGATCAGTGAAGTACTTGTGGAAGGTTTCGGAATGCATCCAGTATACTGGCAGTAGATTCTGGAGGTTTCGGAACGATCAGTGAAGTACTTGTGGAAGGTTTCGGAACGATCAGTGAAGTTCTTGTGGAAGGTTTCGGAATGCATCCAGTATACTGGCAGTAGATTCTGGAGGTTTCGGAACGATCAGTGAAGTACTTGTTGTAGGTTTCGGAATGCATCCAGTATACTGGCAGTAGATTCTGGAGGTAGCGGAACGATCAGTGAAGTACTTGTTGTAGGTTTCGGAATGCATCCAGTATACTGGCAGTAGATTCTGGAGGTAGCGGAACGATCAGTGAAGTACTTGTTGTAGGTTTCGGAATGCATCCAGTATACTGGCAGTAGATTCTGGAGGTAGCGGAACGATCAGTGAAGTACTTGTTGTAGGTTTCGGAATGCATCCAGTATACTGGCAGTAGATTCTGGAGGTAGCGGAACGATCAGTGAAGTACTTGTGGAAGGTTTCGGAATGCATCCAGTATACTGGCAGTAGATTCTGGAGGTTTCGGAACGATCAGTGAAGTACTTGTGGAAGGTTTCGGAACGATCAGTGAAGTTCTTGTGGAAGGTTTCGGAATGCATCCAGTATACTGGCAGTAGATTCTGGAGGTTTCGGAACGATCAGTGAAGTACTTGTTGTAGGTTTCGGAATGCATCCAGTATACTGGCAGTAGATTCTGGAGGTAGCGGAACGATCAGTGAAGTACTTGTTGTAGGTTTCGGAATGCATCCAGTATACTGGCAGTAGATTCTGGAGGTAGCGGAACGATCAGTGAAGTACTTGTTGTAGGTTTCGGAATGCATCCAGTATACTGGCAGTAGATTCTGGAGGTAGCGGAACGATCAGTGAAGTACTTGTTGTAGGTTTCGGAATGCATCCAGTATACTGGCAGTAGATTCTGGAGGTAGCGGAACGATCAGTGAAGTACTTGTGGAAGGTTTCGGAATGCATCCAGTATACTGGCAGTAGATTCTGGAGGTTTCGGAACGATCAGTGAAGTACTTGTGGAAGGTTTCGGAACGATCAGTGAAGTTCTTGTGGAAGGTTTCGGAATGCATCCAGTATACTGGCAGTAGATTCTGGAGGTTTCGGAACGATCAGTGAAGTACTTGTTGTAGGTTTCGGAATGCATCCAGTATACTGGCAGTAGATTCTGGAGGTAGCGGAACGATCAGTGAAGTACTTGTTGTAGGTTTCGGAATGCATCCAGTATACTGGCAGTAGATTCTGGAGGTTTCGGAACGATCAGTGAAGTACTTGTTGTAGGTTTCGGAATGCATCCAGTATACTGGCAGTAGATTCTGGAGGTTTCGGAACGATCAGTGAAGTACTTGTTGTAGGTTTCGGAATGCATCCAGTATACTGGCAGTAGATTCTGGAGGTAGCGGAACGATCAGTGAAGTACTTGTGGAAGGTTTCGGAATGCATCCAGTATACTGGCAGTAGATTCTGGAGGTAGCGGAACGATCAGTGAAGTTCTTGTGGAAGGTTTCGGAATGCATCCAGTATACTGGCAGTAGATTCTGGAGGTTTCGGAACGATCAGTGAAGTACTTGTTGTAGGTTTCGGAATGCATCCAGTATACTGGCAGTAGATTCTGGAGGTAGCGGAACGATCAGTGAAGTACTTGTGGAAGGTTTCGGAATGCATCCAGTATACTGGCAGTAGATTCTGGAGGTAGCGGAACGATCAGTGAAGTACTTGTTGTAGGTTTCGGAATGCATCCAGTATACTGGCAGTAGATTCTGGAGGTAGCGGAACGATCAGTGAAGTACTTGTTGTAGGTTTCGGAATGCATCCAGTATACTGGCAGTAGATTCTGGAGGTAGCGGAACGATCAGTGAAGTACTTGTGGAAGGTTTCGGAATGCATCCAGTATACTGGCAGTAGATTCTGGAGGTAGCGGAACGATCAGTGAAGTACTTGTTGTAGGTTTCGGAATGCATCCAGTATACTGGCAGTAGATTCTGGAGGTAGCGGAACGATCAGTGAAGTTCTTGTGGAAGGTTTCGGAATGCATCCAGTATACTGGCAGTAGATTCTGGAGGTAGCGGAACGATCAGTGAAGTACTTGTGGAAGGTTTCGGAATGCATCCAGTATACTGGCAGTAGATTCTGGAGGTAGCGGAACGATCAGTGAAGTACTTGTTGTAGGTTTCGGAATGCATCCAGTATACTGGCAGTAGATTCTGGAGGTAGCGGAACGATCAGTGAAGTACTTGTTGTAGGTTTCGGAATGCATCCAGTATACTGGCAGTAGATTCTGGAGGTAGCGGAACGATCAGTGAAGTACTTGTGGAAGGTTTCGGAATGCATCCAGTATACTGGCAGTAGATTCTGGAGGTAGCGGAACGATCAGTGAAGTACTTGTTGTAGGTTTCGGAATGCATCCAGTATACTGGCAGTAGATTCTGGAGGTAGCGGAACGATCAGTGAAGTTCTTGTGGAAGGTTTCGGAATGCATCCAGTATACTGGCAGTAGATTCTGGAGGTAGCGGAACGATCAGTGAAGTTCTTGTTGTAGGTTTCGGAATGCATCCAGTATACTGGCAGTAGATTCTGGAGGTAGCGGAACGATCAGTGAAGTACTTGTGGAAGGTTTCGGAATGCATCCAGTATACTGGCAGTAGATTCTGGAGGTAGCGGAACGATCAGTGAAGTACTTGTTGTAGGTTTCGGAATGCATCCAGTATACTGGCAGTAGATTCTGGAGGTAGCGGAACGATCAGTGAAGTTCTTGTGGAAGGTTTCGGAATGCATCCAGTATACTGGCAGTAGATTCTGGAGGTAGCGGAACGATCAGTGAAGTACTTGTGGAAGGTTTCGGAATGCATCCAGTATACTGGCAGTAGATTCTGGAGGTAGCGGAACGATCAGTGAAGTACTTGTTGTAGGTTTCGGAACGATCAGTGAAGTACTTGTTGTAGGTTTCGGAATGCATCCAGTATACTGGCAGTAGATTCTGGAGGTAGCGGAACGATCAGTGAAGTACTTGTGGAAGGTTTCGGAATGCATCCAGTATACTGGCAGTAGATTCTGGAGGTAGCGGAACGATCAGTGAAGTACTTGTTGTAGGTTTCGGAATGCATCCAGTATACTGGCAGTAGATTCTGGAGGTAGCGGAACGATCAGTGAAGTACTTGTGGAAGGTTTCGGAATGCATCCAGTATACTGGCAGTAGATTCTGGAGGTAGCGGAACGATCAGTGAAGTACTTGTGGAAGGTTTCGGAATGCATCCAGTATACTGGCAGTAGATTCTGGAGGTAGCGGAACGATCAGTGAAGTACTTGTTGAAGGTTTCGGAACGATCAGTGAAGTACTTGTTGTAGGTTTCGGAATGCATCCAGTATACTGGCAGTAGATTCTGGAGGTAGCGGAACGATCAGTGAAGTTCTTGTTGTAGGTTTCGGAATGCATCCAGTATACTGGCAGTAGATTCTGGAGGTAGCGGAACGATCAGTGAAGTACTTGTTGTAGGTTTCGGAATGCATCCAGTATACTGGCAGTAGATTCTGGAGGTAGCGGAACGATCAGTGAAGTACTTGTTGTAGGTTTCGGAATGCATCCAGTATACTGGCAGTAGATTCTGGAGGTAGCGGAACGATCAGTGAAGTTCTTGTGGAAGGTTTCGGAATGCATCCAGTATACTGGCACTAGATTCTGGAGGTAGCGGAACGATCAGTGAAGTACTTGTTGTAGGTTTCGGAATGCATCCAGTATACTGGCAGTAGATTCTGGAGGTAGCGGAACGATCAGTGAAGTACTTGTTGTAGGTTTCGGAATGCATCCAGTATACTGGCAGTAGATTCTGGAGGTAGCGGAACGATCAGTGAAGTACTTGTGGAAGGTTTCGGAATGCATCCAGTATACTGGCAGTAGATTCTGGAGGTAGCGGAACGATCAGTGAAGTTCTTGTTGTAGGTTTCGGAATGCATCCAGTATACTGGCAGTAGATTCTGGAGGTAGCGGAACGATCAGTGAAGTACTTGTTGTAGGTTTCGGAATGCATCCAGTATACTGGCAGTAGATTCTGGAGGTAGCGGAACGATCAGTGAAGTTCTTGTTGTAGGTTTCGGAATGCATCCAGTATACTGGCAGTAGATTCTGGAGGTAGCGGAACGATCAGTGAAGTACTTGTGGAAGGTTTCGGAATGCATCCAGTATACTGGCAGTAGATTCTGGAGGTAGCGGAACGATCAGTGAAGTTCTTGTTGTAGGTTTCGGAATGCATCCAGTATACTGGCAGTAGATTCTGGAGGTAGCGGAACGATCAGTGAAGTTCTTGTTGTAGGTTTCGGAATGCATCCAGTATACTGGCAGTAGATTCTGGAGGTAGCGGAACGATCAGTGAAGTTCTTGTGGAAGGTTTCGGAATGCATCCAGTATACTGGCAGTAGATTCTGGAGGTAGCGGAACGATCAGTGAAGTACTTGTGGAAGGTTTCGGAATGCATCCAGTATACTGGCAGTAGATTCTGGAGGTAGCGGAACGATCAGTGAAGTACTTGTTGTAGGTTTCGGAATGCATCCAGTTTACTGGCAGTAGATTCTGAAGGTTTCGGAACGATCAGTGAAGTACTTGTTGTAGGTTTCGGAATGCATCCAGTATACTGGCAGTAGATTCTGGAGGTAGCGGAACGATCAGTGAAGTACTTGTTGTAGGTTTCGGAATGCATCCAGTATACTGGCAGTAGATTCTGGAGGTAGCGGAACGATCAGTGAAGTACTTGTTGTAGGTTTCGGAATGCATCCAGTATACTGGCAGTAGATTCTGGAGGTAGCGGAACGATCAGTGAAGTTCTTGTTGTAGGTTTCGGAATGCATCCAGTATACTGGCAGTAGATTCTGGAGGTAGCGGAACGATCAGTGAAGTACTTGTGGAAGGTTTCGGAATGCATCCAGTATACTGGCAGTAGATTCTGGAGGTAGCGGAACGATCAGTGAAGTTCTTGTGGAAGGTTTCGGAATGCATCCAGTATACTGGCAGTAGATTCTGGAGGTAGCGGAACGATCAGTGAAGTACTTGTGGAAGGTTTCGGAATGCATCCAGTATACTGGCAGTAGATTCTGGAGGTAGCGGAACGATCAGTGAAGTACTTGTTGTAGGTTTCGGAATGCATCCAGTATACTGGCAGTAGATTCTGGAGGTAGCGGAACGATCAGTGAAGTACTTGTTGTAGGTTTCGGAATGCATCCAGTATACTGGCAGTAGATTCTGGAGGTAGCGGAACGATCAGTGAAGTACTTGTTGTAGGTTTCGGAATGCATCCAGTATACTGGCAGTAGATTCTGGAGGTAGCGGAACGATCAGTGAAGTTCTTGTTGTAGGTTTCGGAATGCATCCAGTATACTGGCAGTAGATTCTGGAGGTAGCGGAACGATCAGTGAAGTACTTGTGGAAGGTTTCGGAATGCATCCAGTATACTGGCAGTAGATTCTGGAGGTAGCGGAACGATCAGTGAAGTTCTTGTGGAAGGTTTCGGAATGCATCCAGTATACTGGCAGTAGATTCTGGAGGTAGCGGAACGATCAGTGAAGTACTTGTGGAAGGTTTCGGAATGCATCCAGTATACTGGCAGTAGATTCTGGAGGTAGCGGAACGATCAGTGAAGTACTTGTTGTAGGTTTCGGAATGCATCCAGTATACTGGCAGTAGATTCTGGAGGTAGCGGAACGATCAGTGAAGTACTTGTTGTAGGTTTCGGAATGCATCCAGTATACTGGCAGTAGATTCTGGAGGTAGCGGAACGATCAGTGAAGTACTTGTTGTAGGTTTCGGAATGCATCCAGTATACTGGCAGTAGATTCTGGAGGTAGCGGAACGATCAGTGAAGTTCTTGTTGTAGGTTTCGGAATGCATCCAGTATACTGGCAGTAGATTCTGGAGGTAGCGGAACGATCAGTGAAGTACTTGTGGAAGGTTTCGGAATGCATCCAGTATACTGGCAGTAGATTCTGGAGGTAGCGGAACGATCAGTGAAGTTCTTGTGGAAGGTTTCGGAATGCATCCAGTATACTGGCAGTAGATTCTGGAGGTAGCGGAACGATCAGTGAAGTACTTGTGGAAGGTTTCGGAATGCATCCAGTATACTGGCAGTAGATTCTGGAGGTAGCGGAACGATCAGTGAAGTACTTGTTGTAGGTTTCGGAATGCATCCAGTATACTGGCAGTAGATTCTGGAGGTAGCGGAACGATCAGTGAAGTTCTTGTGGAAGGTTTCGGAATGCATCCAGTATACTGGCAGTAGATTCTGGAGGTAGCGGAACGATCAGTGAAGTACTTGTTGTAGGTTTCGGAATGCATCCAGTATACTGGCAGTAGATTCTGGAGGTAGCGGAACGATCAGTGAAGTACTTGTGGAAGGTTTCGGAATGCATCCAGTATACTGGCAGTAGATTCTGGAGGTAGCGGAACGATCAGTGAAGTTCTTGTGGAAGGTTTCGGAATGCATCCAGTATACTGGCAGTAGATTCTGGAGGTAGCGGAACGATCAGTGAAGTACTTGTGGAAGGTTTCGGAATGCATCCAGTATACTGGCAGTAGATTCTGGAGGTAGCGGAACGATCAGTGAAGTACTTGTTGTAGGTTTCGGAATGCATCCAGTATACTGGCAGTAGATTCTGGAGGTTTCGGAACGATCAGTGAAGTACTTGTTGTAGGTTTCGGAATGCATCCAGTATACTGGCAGTAGATTCTGGAGGTAGCGGAACGATCAGTGAAGTTCTTGTGGAAGGTTTCGGAATGCATCCAGTATACTGGCAGTAGATTCTGGAGGTAGCGGAACGATCAGTGAAGTACTTGTGGAAGGTTTCGGAATGCATCCAGTATACTGGCAGTAGATTCTGGAGGTAGCGGAACGATCAGTGAAGTTCTTGTTGTAGGTTTCGGAATGCATCCAGTATACTGGCAGTAGATTCTGGAGGTAGCGGAACGATCAGTGAAGTTCTTGTGGAAGGTTTCGGAATGCATCCAGTATACTGGCAGTAGATTCTGGAGGTAGCGGAACGATCAGTGAAGTACTTGTTGTAGGTTTCGGAATGCATCCAGTATACTGGCAGTAGATTCTGGAGGTAGCGGAACGATCAGTGAAGTTCTTGTTGTAGGTTTCGGAATGCATCCAGTATACTGGCAGTAGATTCTGGAGGTAGCGGAACGATCAGTGAAGTTCTTGTGGAAGGTTTCGGAATGCATCCAGTATACTGGCAGTAGATTCTGGAGGTAGCGGAACGATCAGTGAAGTACTTGTTGTAGGTTTCGGAATGCATCCAGTATACTGGCAGTAGATTCTGGAGGTAGCGGAACGATCAGTGAAGTTCTTGTGGAAGGTTTCGGAATGCATCCAGTATACTGGCAGTAGATTCTGGAGGTAGCGGAACGATCAGTGAAGTACTTGTTGTAGGTTTCGGAATGCATCCAGTATACTGGCAGTAGATTCTGGAGGTAGCGGAACGATCAGTGAAGTTCTTGTGGAAGGTTTCGGAATGCATCCAGTATACTGGCAGTAGATTCTGGAGGTAGCGGAACGATCAGTGAAGTACTTGTGGATGGTTTCGGAACGATCAGTGAAGTACTTGTGGAAGGTTTCGGAATGCATCCAGTATACTGGCAGTAGATTCTGGAGGTTTCGGAACGATCAGTGAAGTACTTGTGGAAGGTTTCGGAATGCATCCAGTATACTGGCAGTAGATTCTGGAGGTAGCGGAACGATCAGTGAAGTACTTGTTGTAGGTTTCGGAATGCATCCAGTATACTGGCAGTAGATTCTGGAGGTAGCGGAACGATCAGTGAAGTACTTGTTGTAGGTTTCGGAATGCATCCAGTATACTGGCAGTAGATTCTGGAGGTTTCGGAACGATCAGTGAAGTACTTGTGGAAGGTTTCGGAATGCATCCAGTATACTGGCAGTAGATTCTGGAGGTAGCGGAACGATCAGTGAAGTACTTGTTGTAGGTTTCGGAATGCATCCAGTATACTGGCAGTAGATTCTGGAGGTAGCGGAACGATCAGTGAAGTACTTGTTGTAGGTTTCGGAATGCATCCAGTATACTGGCAGTAGATTCTGGAGGTAGCGGAACGATCAGTGAAGTACTTGTTGTAGGTTTCGGAATGCATCCAGTATACTGGCAGTAGATTCTGGAGGTAGCGGAACGATCAGTGAAGTACTTGTTGTAGGTTTCGGAATGCATCCAGTATACTGGCAGTAGATTCTGGAGGTAGCGGAACGATCAGTGAAGTTCTTGTTGTAGGTTTCGGAATGCATCCAGTATACTGGCAGTAGATTCTGGAGGTAGCGGAACGATCAGTGAAGTACTTGTGGAAGGTTTCGGAATGCATCCAGTATACTGGCAGTAGATTCTGGAGGTAGCGGAACGATCAGTGAAGTTCTTGTGGAAGGTTTCGGAATGCATCCAGTATACTGGCAGTAGATTCTGGAGGTAGCGGAACGATCAGTGAAGTACTTGTGGAAGGTTTCGGAATGCATCCAGTATACTGGCAGTAGATTCTGGAGGTAGCGGAACGATCAGTGAAGTACTTGTGGAAGGTTTCGGAATGCATCCAGTATACTGGCAGTAGATTCTGGAGGTAGCGGAACGATCAGTGAAGTACTTGTGGAAGGTTTCGGAATGCATCCAGTATACTGGCAGTAGATTCTGGAGGTAGCGGAACGATCAGTGAAGTTCTTGTTGTAGGTTTCGGAATGCATCCAGTATACTGGCAGTAGATTCTGGAGGTAGCGGAACGATCAGTGAAGTTCTTGTGGAAGGTTTCGGAATGCATCCAGTATACTGGCAGTAGATTCTGGAGGTAGCGGAACGATCAGTGAAGTACTTGTTGTAGGTTTCGGAATGCATCCAGTATACTGGCAGTAGATTCTGGAGGTAGCGGAACGATCAGTGAAGTACTTGTTGTAGGTTTCGGAATGCATCCAGTATACTGGCAGTAGATTCTGGAGGTAGCGGAACGATCAGTGAAGTTCTTGTGGAAGGTTTCGGAATGCATCCAGTATACTGGCAGTAGATTCTGGAGGTAGCGGAACGATCAGTGAAGTACTTGTGGAAGGTTTCGGAATGCATCCAGTATACTGGCAGTAGATTCTGGAGGTAGCGGAACGATCAGTGAAGTACTTGTTGTAGGTTTCGGAATGCATCCAGTATACTGGCAGTAGATTCTGGAGGTAGCGGAACGATCAGTGAAGTACTTGTTGTAGGTTTCGGAATGCATCCAGTATACTGGCAGTAGATTCTGGAGGTAGCGGAACGATCAGTGAAGTTCTTGTTGTAGGTTTCGGAATGCATCCAGTATACTGGCAGTAGATTCTGGAGGTAGCGGAACGATCAGTGAAGTACTTGTTGTAGGTTTCGGAATGCATCCAGTATACTGGCAGTAGATTCTGGAGGTTTCGGAACGATCAGTGAAGTTCTTGTTGTAGGTTTCGGAATGCATCCAGTATACTGGCAGTAGATTCTGGAGGTAGCGGAACGATCAGTGAAGTACTTGTTGTAGGTTTCGGAATGCATCCAGTATACTGGCAGTAGATTCTGGAGGTAGCGGAACGATCAGTGAAGTTCTTGTGGAAGGTTTCGGAATGCATCCAGTATACTGGCAGTAGATTCTGGAGGTAGCGGAACGATCAGTGAAGTACTTGTTGTAGGTTTCGGAATGCATCCAGTATACTGGCAGTAGATTCTGGAGGTAGCGGAACGATCAGTGAAGTACTTGTTGTAGGTTTCGGAATGCATCCAGTATACTGGCAGTAGATTCTGGAGGTAGCGGAACGATCAGTGAAGTACTTGTGGAAGGTTTCGGAATGCATCCAGTATACTGGCAGTAGATTCTGGAGGTAGCGGAACGATCAGTGAAGTTCTTGTGGAAGGTTTCGGAATGCATCCAGTATACTGGCAGTAGATTCTGGAGGTAGCGGAACGATCAGTGAAGTACTTGTGGAAGGTTTCGGAATGCATCCAGTATACTGGCAGTAGATTCTGGAGGTAGCGGAACGATCAGTGAAGTACTTGTTGTAGGTTTCGGAATGCATCCAGTATACTGGCAGTAGATTCTGGAGGTTTCGGAACGATCAGTGAAGTACTTGTTGTAGGTTTCGGAATGCATCCAGTATACTGGCAGTAGATTCTGGAGGTAGCGGAACGATCAGTGAAGTTCTTGTGGAAGGTTTCGGAATGCATCCAGTATACTGGCAGTAGATTCTGGAGGTAGCGGAACGATCAGTGAAGTTCTTGTGGAAGGTTTCGGAATGCATCCAGTATACTGGCAGTAGATTCTGGAGGTAGCGGAACGATCAGTGAAGTACTTGTGGAAGGTTTCGGAATGCATCCAGTATACTGGCAGTAGATTCTGGAGGTAGCGGAACGATCAGTGAAGTACTTGTTGTAGGTTTCGGAATGCATCCAGTATACTGGCAGTAGATTCTGGAGGTAGCGGAACGATCAGTGAAGTTCTTGTTGTAGGTTTCGGAATGCATCCAGTATACTGGCAGTAGATTCTGGAGGTAGCGGAACGATCAGTGAAGTTCTTGTGGAAGGTTTCGGAATGCATCCAGTATACTGGCAGTAGATTCTGGAGGTAGCGGAACGATCAGTGAAGTACTTGTGGAAGGTTTCGGAATGCATCCAGTATACTGGCAGTAGATTCTGGAGTTAGCGGAACGATCAGTGAAGTTCTTGTTGTAGGTTTCGGAATGCATCCAGTATACTGGCAGTAGATTCTGGAGGTAGCGGAACGATCAGTGAAGTTCTTGTGGAAGGTTTCGGAATGCATCCAGTATACTGGCAGTAGATTCTGGAGGTAGCGGAACGATCAGTGAAGTACTTGTTGTAGGTTTCGGAATGCATCCAGTATACTGGCAGTAGATTCTGGAGGTAGCGGAACGATCAGTGAAGTTCTTGTGGAAGGTTTCGGAATGCATCCAGTATACTGGCAGTAGATTCTGGAGGTAGCGGAACGATCAGTGAAGTACTTGTTGTAGGTTTCGGAATGCATCCAGTATACTGGCAGTAGATTCTGGAGGTAGCGGAACGATCAGTGAAGTTCTTGTGGAAGGTTTCGGAATGCATCCAGTATACTGGCAGTAGATTCTGGAGGTAGCGGAACGATCAGTGAAGTACTTGTGGATGGTTTCGGAATGCATCCAGTATACTGGCAGTAGATTCTGGAGGTAGCGGAACGATCAGTGAAGTACTTGTGGAAGGTTTCGGAATGCATCCAGTATACTGGCAGTAGATTCTGGAGGTAGCGGAACGATCAGTGAAGTACTTGTGGAAGGTTTCGGAATGCATCCAGTATACTGGCAGTAGATTCTGGAGGTAGCGGAACGATCAGTGAAGTTCTTGTGGAAGGTTTCGGAATGCATCCAGTATACTGGCAGTAGATTCTGGAGGTAGCGGAACGATCAGTGAAGTACTTGTGGAAGGTTTCGGAATGCATCCAGTATACTGGCAGTAGATTCTGGAGGTAGCGGAACGATCAGTGAAGTTCTTGTTGTAGGTTTCGGAATGCATCCAGTATACTGGCAGTAGATTCTGGAGGTAGCGGAACGATCAGTGAAGTACTTGTGGAAGGTTTCGGAATGCATCCAGTATACTGGCAGTAGATTCTGGAGGTTTCGGAACGATCAGTGAAGTACTTGTGGAAGGTTTCGGAATGCATCCAGTATACTGGCAGTAGATTCTGGAGGTAGCGGAACGATCAGTGAAGTACTTGTTGTAGGTTTCGGAATGCATCCAGTATACTGGCAGTAGATTCTGGAGGTAGCGGAACGATCAGTGAAGTACTTGTTGTAGGTTTCGGAATGCATCCAGTATACTGGCAGTAGATTCTGGAGGTAGCGGAACGATCAGTGAAGTTCTTGTGGAAGGTTTCGGAACGATCAGTGAAGTACTTGTGGAAGGTTTCGGAATGCATCCAGTATACTGGCAGTAGATTCTGGAGGTAGCGGAACGATCAGTGAAGTACTTGTTGTAGGTTTCGGAATGCATCCAGTATACTGGCAGTAGATTCTGGAGGTAGCGGAACGATCAGTGAAGTACTTGTTGTAGGTTTCGGAATGCATCCAGTATACTGGCAGTAGATTCTGGAGGTAGCGGAACGATCAGTGAAGTACTTGTGGAAGGTTTCGGAATGCATCCAGTATACTGGCAGTAGATTCTGGAGGTAGCGGAACGATCAGTGAAGTACTTGTGGAAGGTTTCGGAATGCATCCAGTATACTGGCAGTAGATTCTGGAGGTAGCGGAACGATCAGTGAAGTACTTGTGGAAGGTTTCGGAATGCATCCAGTATACTGGCAGTAGATTCTGGAGGTAGCGGAACGATCAGTGAAGTTCTTGTGGAAGGTTTCGGAATGCATCCAGTATACTGGCAGTAGATTCTGGAGGTAGCGGAACGATCAGTGAAGTACTTGTTGTAGGTTTCGGAATGCATCCAGTATACTGGCAGTAGATTCTGGAGGTAGCGGAACGATCAGTGAAGTTCTTGTGGAAGGTTTCGGAATGCATCCAGTATACTGGCAGTAGATTCTGGAGGTAGCGGAACGATCAGTGAAGTACTTGTTGTAGGTTTCGGAATGCATCCAGTATACTGGCAGTAGATTCTGGAGGTAGCGGAACGATCAGTGAAGTTCTTGTGGAAGGTTTCGGAATGCATCCAGTATACTGGCAGTAGATTCTGGAGGTAGCGGAACGATCAGTGAAGTACTTGTTGTAGGTTTCGGAATGCATCCAGTATACTGGCAGTAGATTCTGGAGGTAGCGGAACGATCAGTGAAGTACTTGTGGAAGGTTTCGGAATGCATCCAGTATACTGGCAGTAGATTCTGGAGGTTTCGGAACGATCAGTGAAGTACTTGTGGAAGGTTTCGGAATGCATCCAGTATACTGGCAGTAGATTCTGGAGGTAGCGGAACGATCAGTGAAGTACTTGTGGAAGGTTTCGGAATGCATCCAGTATACTGGCAGTAGATTCTGGAGGTAGCGGAACGATCAGTGAAGTTCTTGTGGAAGGTTTCGGAATGCATCCAGTATACTGGCAGTAGATTCTGGAGGTAGCGGAACGATCAGTGAAGTACTTGTGGAAGGTTTCGGAATGCATCCAGTATACTGGCAGTAGATTCTGGAGGTAGCGGAACGATCAGTGAAGTTCTTGTGGAAGGTTTCGGAATGCATCCAGTATACTGGCAGTAGATTCTGGAGGTAGCGGAACGATCAGTGAAGTACTTGTTGTAGGTTTCGGAATGCATCCAGTATACTGGCAGTAGATTCTGGAGGTAGCGGAACGATCAGTGAAGTTCTTGTGGAAGGTTTCGGAATGCATCCAGTATACTGGCAGTAGATTCTGGAGGTAGCGGAACGATCAGTGAAGTACTTGTTGTAGGTTTCGGAATGCATCCAGTATACTGGCAGTAGATTCTGGAGGTAGCGGAACGATCAGTGAAGTACTTGTGGAAGGTTTCGGAATGCATCCAGTATACTGGCAGTAGATTCTGGAGGTTTCGGAACGATCAGTGAAGTACTTGTGGAAGGTTTCGGAATGCATCCAGTATACTGGCAGTAGATTCTGGAGGTAGCGGAACGATCAGTGAAGTACTTGTTGTAGGTTTCGGAATGCATCCAGTATACTGGCAGTAGATTCTGGAGGTAGCGGAACGATCAGTGAAGTACTTGTGGAAGGTTTCGGAATGCATCCAGTATACTGGCAGTAGATTCTGGAGGTAGCGGAACGATCAGTGAAGTACTTGTTGTAGGTTTCGGAATGCATCCAGTATACTGGCAGTAGATTCTGGAGGTAGCGGAACGATCAGTGAAGTTCTTGTTGTAGGTTTCGGAATGCATCCAGTATACTGGCAGTAGATTCTGGAGGTAGCGGAACGATCAGTGAAGTTCTTGTGGAAGGTTTCGGAATGCATCCAGTATACTGGCAGTAGATTCTGGAGGTAGCGGAACGATCAGTGAAGTACTTGTGGAAGGTTTCGGAATGCATCCAGTATACTGGCAGTAGATTCTGGAGGTAGCGGAACGATCAGTGAAGTACTTGTGGAAGGTTTCGGAATGCATCCAGTATACTGGCAGTAGATTCTGGAGGTAGCGGAACGATCAGTGAAGTACTTGTTGTAGGTTTCGGAATGCATCCAGTATACTGGCAGTAGATTCTGGAGGTAGCGGAACGATCAGTGAAGTACTTGTGGAAGGTTTCGGAATGCATCCAGTATACTGGCAGTAGATTCTGGAGGTAGCGGAACGATCAGTGAAGTACTTGTGGAAGGTTTCGGAATGCATCCAGTATACTGGCAGTAGATTCTGGAGGTAGCGGAACGATCAGTGAAGTACTTGTGGAAGGTTTCGGAATGCATCCAGTATACTGGCAGTAGATTCTGGAGGTAGCGGAACGATCAGTGAAGTTCTTGTTGTAGGTTTCGGAATGCATCCAGTATACTGGCAGTAGATTCTGGAGGTAGCGGAACGATCAGTGAAGTTCTTGTGGAAGGTTTCGGAATGCATCCAGTATACTGGCAGTAGATTCTGGAGGTAGCGGAACGATCAGTGAAGTACTTGTGGAAGGTTTCGGAATGCATCCAGTATACTGGCAGTAGATTCTGGAGGTAGCGGAACGATCAGTGAAGTTCTTGTTGTAGGTTTCGGAATGCATCCAGTATACTGGCAGTAGATTCTGGAGGTTTCGGAACGATCAGTGAAGTACTTGTTGTAGGTTTCGGAATGCATCCAGTATACTGGCAGTAGATTCTGGAGGTAGCGGAACGATCAGTGAAGTTCTTGTTGTAGGTTTCGGAATGCATCCAGTATACTGGCAGTAGATTCTGGAGGTAGCGGAACGATCAGTGAAGTTCTTGTTGTAGGTTTCGGAATGCATCCAGTATACTGGCAGTAGATTCTGGAGGTAGCGGAACGATCAGTGAAGTTCTTGTGGAAGGTTTCGGAATGCATCCAGTATACTGGCAGTAGATTCTGGAGGTAGCGGAACGATCAGTGAAGTTCTTGTTGTAGGTTTCGGAATGCATCCAGTATACTGGCAGTAGATTCTGGAGGTAGCGGAACGATCAGTGAAGTTCTTGTTGTAGGTTTCGGAATGCATCCAGTATACTGGCAGTAGATTCTGGAGGTTTCGGAACGATCAGTGAAGTACTTGTTGTAGGTTTCGGAATGCATCCAGTATACTGGCAGTAGATTCTGGAGGTAGCGGAACGATCAGTGAAGTACTTGTGGAAGGTTTCGGAATGCATCCAGTATACTGGCAGTAGATTCTGGAGGTAGCGGAACGATCAGTGAAGTTCTTGTTGTAGGTTTCGGAATGCATCCAGTATACTGGCAGTAGATTCTGGAGGTAGCGGAACGATCAGTGAAGTTCTTGTTGTAGGTTTCGGAATGCATCCAGTATACTGGCAGTAGATTCTGGAGGTAGCGGAACGATCAGTGAAGTTCTTGTGGAAGGTTTCGGAATGCATCCAGTATACTGGCAGTAGATTCTGGAGGTAGCGGAACGATCAGTGAAGTTCTTGTTGTAGGTTTCGGAATGCATCCAGTATACTGGCAGTAGATTCTGGAGGTAGCGGAACGATCAGTGAAGTTCTTGTTGTAGGTTTCGGAATGCATCCAGTATACTGGCAGTAGATTCTGGAGGTAGCGGAACGATCAGTGAAGTTCTTGTGGAAGGTTTCGGAATGCATCCAGTATACTGGCAGTAGATTCTGGAGGTAGCGGAACGATCAGTGAAGTTCTTGTTGTAGGTTTCGGAATGCATCCAGTATACTGGCAGTAGATTCTGGAGGTAGCGGAACGATCAGTGAAGTTCTTGTGGAAGGTTTCGGAATGCATCCAGTATACTGGCAGTAGATTCTGGAGGTAGCGGAACGATCAGTGAAGTTCTTGTTGTAGGTTTCGGAATGCATCCAGTATACTGGCAGTAGATTCTGGAGGTAGCGGAACGATCAGTGAAGTACTTGTGGAAGGTTTCGGAACGATCAGTGAAGTACTTGTGGAAGGTTTCGGAACGATCAGTGAAGTACTTGTGGAAGGTTTCGGAACGATCAGTGAAGTACTTGTGGAAGGTTTCGGAACGATCAGTGAAGTACTTGTGGAAGGTTTCGGAACGATCAGTGAAGTACTTGTGCAAGGTTTCGGAACGATCAGTGAAGTACTTGTGGATGGTTTCGGAACGATCAGTGAAGTACTTGTGGAAGGTTTCGGAACGATCAGTGAAGTACTTGTGGAAGGTTTCGGAACGATCAGTGAAGTACTTGTGGATGGTTTCGGAACGATCAGTGAAGTACTTGTGGAAGGTTTCGGAACGATCAGTGAAGTACTTGTGGATGGTTTCGGAACGATCAGTGAAGTACTTGTGGAAGGTTTCGGAACGATCAGTGAAGTACTTGTGGAAGGTTTCGGAACGATCAGTGAAGTACTTGTGGATGGTTTCGGAACGATCAGTCAAGTACTTGTGGAAGGTTTCGGAACGATCAGTGAAGTACTCGTGGAAGGTTTCGGAACGATCAGTGAAGTACTTGTGGATGGTTTCGGAACGATCAGTGAAGTACTTGTGGAAGGTTTCGGAACGATCAGTGAAGTACTTGTGGATGGTTTCGGAACGATCAGTCAAGTACTTGTGGAAGGTTTCGGAACGATCAGTGAAGTACTTGTGGAAGGTTTCGGAACGATCAGTGAAGTACTTGTGCAAGGTTTCGGAACGATCAGTAAAGTACTTGTGGATGGTTTCGGAACGATCAGTGAAGTACTTGTGCAAGGTTTCGGAACGATCAGTGAAGTACTTGTGGAAGGTTTCGGAACGATCAGTGAGGTACTTGTGGAAGGTTTCGGAACGATCAGTGAAGTACTTGTGGATGGTTTCGGAACGATCAGTGAAGTACTTGTGGAAGGTTTCGGAACGATCAGTGAAGTACTTGTGGAAGGTTTCGGAACGATCAGTGAAGTACTTGTGGAAGGTTTCGGAACGATCAGTGAAGTACTTGTGGAAGGTTTCGGAACGATCAGTGAAGTTCTTGTGGAAGGTTTCGGAACGATCAGTCAAGTACTTGTGGAAGGTTTCGGAACGATCAGTGAAGTACTTGTGGAAGGTTTCGGAACGATCAGTGAAGTACTTGTGGAAGGTTTCGGAACGATCAGTGAAGTACTTGTGGATGGTTTCGGAACGATCAGTAAAGTACTTGTGGAAGGTTTCGGAACGATCAGTGAAGTACTTGTGGAAGGTTTCGGAACGATCAGTGAAGTTCTTGTGGAAGGTTTCGGAACGATCAGTCAAGTACTTGTGGAAGGTTTCGGAACGATCAGTGAAGTACTTGTGGAAGGTTTCGGAACGATCAGTGAAGTACTTGTGGAAGGTTTCGGAACGATCAGTGAAGTCCTTGTGCAAGGTTTCGGAACGATCAGTGAAGTACTTGTGGAAGGTTTCGGAACGATCAGTGAAGTACTTGTGGAAGGTTTCGGAACGATCAGTAAAGTACTTGTGGAAGGTTTCGGAACGATCAGTGAAGTACTTGTGCAAGGTTTCGGAACGATCAGTCAAGTACTTGTGGAAGGTTTCGGAACGATCAGTCAAGTACTTGTGGAAGGTTTCGGAACGATCAGTAAAGTACTTGTTGTAGGTTTCGGAACGATCAGTGAGGTACTTGTGGAAGGTTTCGGAACGATCAGTGAAGTACTTGTGGATGGTTTCGGAACGATCAGTGAAGTACTTGTGGATGGTTTCGGAACGATCAGTGAAGTACTTGTGGAAGGTTTCGGAACGATCAGTGAAGTACTTGTGGAAGGTTTCGGAACGATCAGTGAGGTACTTGTGGAAGGTTTCGGAACGATCAGTGAGGTACTTGTGGAAGGTTTCGGAACGATCAGTGAAGTACTTGTGGAAGGTTTCGGAACGATCAGTGAAGTACTTGTGGAAGGTTTCGGAACGATCAGTGAAGTCCTTGTGCAAGGTTTCGGAACGATCAGTGAAGTACTTGTGGAAGGTTTCGGAACGATCAGTGAAGTACTCGTGGAAGGTTTCGGAACGATCAGTGAAGTCCTTGTGCAAGGTTTCGGAACGATCAGTGAAGTACTTGTGGAAGGTTTCGGAACGATCAGTGAAGTACTTGTGGAAGGTTTCGGAACGATCAGTGAAGTACTCGTGGTAGGTTTCGGAACGATCAGTAAAGTACTTGTGGTAGGTTTCGGAACGATCAGTCAAGTACTTGTGGAAGGTTTCGGAACGATCAGTGAAGTACTTGTGGAAGGTTTCGGAACGATCAGTGAAGTACTCGTGGAAGGTTTCGGAACGATCAGTGAAGTCCTTGTGCAAGGTTTCGGAACGATCAGTGAAGTACTTGTGGAAGGTTTCGGAACGATCAGTGAAGTACTTGTGGAAGGTTTCGGAACGATCAGTGAAGTACTCGTGGTAGGTTTCGGAACGATCAGTAAAGTACTTGTGGTAGGTTTCGGAACGATCAGTCAAGTACTTGTGGAAGGTTTCGGAACGATCAGTGAAGTACTTGTGGTAGGTTTCGGAACGATCAGTGAAGTACTTGTGGAAGGTTTCGGAACGATCAGTGAAGTACTTGTGGAAGGTTTCGGAACGATCAGTAAAGTACTTGTGGTAGGTTTCGGAACGATCAGTCAAGTACTTGTGGAAGGTTTCGGAACGATCAGTGAAGTACTTGTGGATGGTTTCGGAACGATCAGTGAAGTACTTGTGGAAGGTTTCGGAACGATCAGTGAAGTACTTGTGGAAGGTTTCGGAACGATCAGTGAAGTACTTGTGGAAGGTTTCGGAACGATCAGTGAAGTACTTGTGGAAGGTTTCGGAACGATCGGTGAAGTCCTTGTGGAAGGTTTCGGAACGATCAGTCAAGTACTTGTGGTAGGTTTCGGAACGATCAGTAAAGTACTTGTGGTAGGTTTCGGAACGATCAGTCAAGTACTTGTGCAAGGTTTCGGAACGATCAGTAAAGTACTTGTGCAAGGTTTCGGAACGATCAGTCAAGTACTTGTGGTAGGTTTCGGAACGATCAGTAAAGTACTTGTGGTAGGTTTCGGAACGATCAGTCAAGTACTTGTGCAAGGTTTCGGAACGATCAGTAAAGTACTTGTGCAAGGTTTCGGAACGATCAGTGAAGTACTTGTGGAAGGTTTCGGAACGATCAGTCAAGTACTTGTGGAAGGTTTCGGAACGATCAGTGAAGTCCTTGTGGAAGGTTTCGGAACGATCAGTGAAGTCCTTGTGGAAGGTTTCGGAACGATCAGTCAAGTACTTGTGGAAGGTTTCGGAACGATCAGTGAAGTCCTTGTGGAAGGTTTCGGAACGATCAGTGAAGTACTTGTGCAAGGTTTCGGAACGATCAGTGAAGTCCTTGTGGAAGGTTTCGGAACGATCAGTCAAGTACTTGTGGAAGGTTTCGGAACGATCAGTGAAGTCCTTGTGGAAGGTTTCGGAACGATCAGTGAAGTCCTTGTGGAAGGTTTCGGAACGATCAGTCAAGTACTTGTGGAAGGTTTCGGAACGATCAGTGAAGTCCTTGTGGAAGGTTTCGGAACGATCAGTGAAGTCCTTGTGGAAGGTTTCGGAACGATCAGTCAAGTACTTGTGGAAGGTTTCGGAACGATCAGTGAAGTCCTTGTGGAAGGTTTCGGAACGATCAGTGAAGTACTTGTGCAAGGTTTCGGAACGATCAGTAAAGTACTTGTGGATGGTTTCGGAACGATCAGTGAAGTACTTGTGGAAGGTTTCGGAACGATCAGTCAAGTACTTGTGGAAGGTTTCGGAACGATCAGTGAAGTACTTGTGGAAGGTTTCGGAACGATCAGTGAAGTACTTGTGCAAGGTTTCGGAACGATCAGTAAAGTACTTGTGGATGGTTTCGGAACGATCAGTGAAGTACTTGTGGAAGGTTTCGGAACGATCAGTGAAGTACTTGTGGATGGTTTCGGAACGATCAGTAAAGTACTTGTGGAAGGTTTCGGAACGATCAGTGAAGTTCTTGTGGAAGGTTTCGGAACGATCAGTGAAGTACTTGTGCAAGGTTTCGGAACGATCAGTGAAGTACTTGTGGAAGGTTTCGGAACGATCAGTGAAGTACTTGTGGAAGGTTTCGGAACGATCAGTGAGGTACTTGTGGAAGGTTTCGGAACGATCAGTGAGGTACTTGTGGAAGGTTTCGGAACGATCAGTGAAGTACTTGTGGAAGGTTTCGGAACGATCAGTGAAGTACTTGTGGAAGGTTTCGGAACGATCAGTGAAGTACTTGTGGAAGGTTTCGGAACGATCAGTGAAGTACTTGTGGAAGGTTTCGGAACGATCAGTGAAGTACTTGTGGAAGGTTTCGGAACGATCAGTAAAGTACTTGTGGAAGGTTTCGGAACGATCAGTCAAGTACTTGTGGAAGGTTTCGGAACGATCAGTGAAGTACTTGTGGAAGGTTTCGGAACGATCAGTGAAGTACTTGTGGAAGGTTTCGGAACGATCAGTGAGGTACTTGTGGAAGGTTTCGGAACGATCAGTCAAGTACTTGTGGAAGGTTTCGGAACGATCAGTCAAGTACTTGTGGTAGGTTTCGGAACGATCAGTGAAGTACTTGTGGAAGGTTTCGGAACGATCAGTCAAGTACTTGTGGAGGGTTTCGGAACGATCAGTGAAGTACTTGTGGAAGGTTTCGGAACGATCAGTAAAGTACTTGTGGAAGGTTTCGGAACGATCAGTAAAGTACTTGTGGAAGGTTTCGGAACGATCAGTCAAGTACTTGTGGAAGGTTTCGGAACGATCAGTGAAGTACTTGTGGAAGGTTTCGGAACGATCAGTGAGGTACTTGTGGAAGGTTTCGGAACGATCAGTCAAGTACTTGTGGAAGGTTTCGGAACGATCAGTGAAGTACTTGTGGAAGGTTTCGGAACGATCGGTGAAGTCCTTGTGGAAGGTTTCGGAACGATCAGTCAAGTACTTGTGGTAGGTTTCGGAACGATCAGTAAAGTACTTGTGGTAGGTTTCGGAACGATCAGTCAAGTACTTGTGCAAGGTTTCGGAACGATCAGTAAAGTACTTGTGCAAGGTTTCGGAACGATCAGTCAAGTACTTGTGGTAGGTTTCGGAACGATCAGTAAAGTACTTGTGGTAGGTTTCGGAACGATCAGTCAAGTACTTGTGCAAGGTTTCGGAACGATCAGTAAAGTACTTGTGCAAGGTTTCGGAACGATCAGTGAAGTACTTGTGGAAGGTTTCGGAACGATCAGTCAAGTACTTGTGGAAGGTTTCGGAACGATCAGTGAAGTCCTTGTGGAAGGTTTCGGAACGATCAGTGAAGTCCTTGTGGAAGGTTTCGGAACGATCAGTCAAGTACTTGTGGAAGGTTTCGGAACGATCAGTGAAGTCCTTGTGGAAGGTTTCGGAACGATCAGTGAAGTACTTGTGGAAGGTTTCGGAACGATCGGTGAAGTCCTTGTGGAAGGTTTCGGAACGATCAGTCAAGTACTTGTGGTAGGTTTCGGAACGATCAGTAAAGTACTTGTGGAAGGTTTCGGAACGATCAGTGAAGTCCTTGTGGAAGGTTTCGGAACGATCAGTCAAGTACTTGTGGAAGGTTTCGGAACGATCAGTGAAGTCCTTGTGGAAGGTTTCGGAACGATCGGTGAAGTCCTTGTGGAAGGTTTCGGAACGATCAGTCAAGTACTTGTGGAAGGTTTCGGAACGATCAGTGAAGTACTTGTGGAAGGTTTCGGAACGATCAGTGAAGTACTTGTGGAAGGTTTCGGAACGATCAGTGAAGTCCTTGTGCAAGGTTTCGGAACGATCAGTCAAGTACTTGTGGAAGGTTTCGGAACGATCAGTGAAGTACTTGTGGAAGGTTTCGGAACGATCAGTGAAGTACTTGTGGAAGGTTTCGGAACGATCGGTGAAGTCCTTGTGGAAGGTTTCGGAACGATCAGTCAAGTACTTGTGCAAGGTTTCGGAACGATCAGTGAAGTACTTGTGGAAGGTTTCGGAACGATCAGTGAAGTACTTGTGGAAGGTTTCGGAACGATCAGTGAAGTACTTGTGGAAGGTTTCGGAACGATCGGTGAAGTCCTTGTGGAAGGTTTCGGAACGATCAGTCAAGTACTTGTGGTAGGTTTCGGAACGATCAGTAAAGTACTTGTGGTAGGTTTCGGAACGATCAGTCAAGTACTTGTGCAAGGTTTCGGAACGATCAGTAAAGTACTTGTGCAAGGTTTCGGAACGATCAGTCAAGTACTTGTGGTAGGTTTCGGAACGATCAGTAAAGTACTTGTGGTAGGTTTCGGAACGATCAGTCAAGTACTTGTGCAAGGTTTCGGAACGATCAGTAAAGTACTTGTGCAAGGTTTCGGAACGATCAGTGAAGTACTTGTGGAAGGTTTCGGAACGATCAGTCAAGTACTTGTGGAAGGTTTCGGAACGATCAGTGAAGTCCTTGTGGAAGGTTTCGGAACGATCAGTGAAGTCCTTGTGGAAGGTTTCGGAACGATCAGTCAAGTACTTGTGGAAGGTTTCGGAACGATCAGTGAAGTCCTTGTGGAAGGTTTCGGAACGATCAGTGAAGTACTTGTGCAAGGTTTCGGAACGATCAGTGAAGTCCTTGTGGAAGGTTTCGGAACGATCAGTCAAGTACTTGTGGAAGGTTTCGGAACGATCAGTGAAGTCCTTGTGGAAGGTTTCGGAACGATCAGTGAAGTCCTTGTGGAAGGTTTCGGAACGATCAGTCAAGTACTTGTGGAAGGTTTCGGAACGATCAGTGAAGTCCTTGTGGAAGGTTTCGGAACGATCAGTGAAGTCCTTGTGGAAGGTTTCGGAACGATCAGTCAAGTACTTGTGGAAGGTTTCGGAACGATCAGTGAAGTCCTTGTGGAAGGTTTCGGAACGATCAGTGAAGTACTTGTGCAAGGTTTCGGAACGATCAGTAAAGTACTTGTGGATGGTTTCGGAACGATCAGTGAAGTACTTGTGGAAGGTTTCGGAACGATCAGTCAAGTACTTGTGGAAGGTTTCGGAACGATCAGTGAAGTACTTGTGGAAGGTTTCGGAACGATCAGTGAAGTACTTGTGCAAGGTTTCGGAACGATCAGTAAAGTACTTGTGGATGGTTTCGGAACGATCAGTGAAGTACTTGTGGAAGGTTTCGGAACGATCAGTGAAGTACTTGTGGATGGTTTCGGAACGATCAGTAAAGTACTTGTGGAAGGTTTCGGAACGATCAGTGAAGTTCTTGTGGAAGGTTTCGGAACGATCAGTGAAGTACTTGTGCAAGGTTTCGGAACGATCAGTAAAGTACTTGTGGATGGTTTCGGAACGATCAGTAAAGTACTTGTGGAAGGTTTCGGAACGATCAGTGAAGTACTTGTGGAAGGTTTCGGAACGATCAGTGAAGTACTTGTGCAAGGTTTCGGAACGATCAGTAAAGTACTTGTGGATGGTTTCGGAACGATCAGTAAAGTACTTGTGGAAGGTTTCGGAACGATCAGTGAAGTCCTTGTGCAAGGTTTCGGAACGATCAGTGAAGTACTTGTGCAAGGTTTCGGAACGATCAGTAAAGTACTTGTGGAAGGTTTCGGAACGATCAGTCAAGTACTTGTGGAGGGTTTCGGAACGATCAGTGAAGTACTTGTGGAAGGTTTCGGAACGATCAGTGAAGTACTTGTGGAAGGTTTCGGAACGATCAGTGAGGTACTTGTGGAAGGTTTCGGAACGATCAGTGAAGTACTTGTGGAAGGTTTCGGAACGATCAGTGAAGTACTTGTGGAAGGTTTCGGAACGATCAGTGAAGTACTTGTGCGAGGTTTCGGAACGATCAGTGAAGTACTTGCGGATGGTTTCGGAACGATCAGTGAAGTACTTGTGGAAGGTTTCGGAACGATCAGTGAAGTACTTGTGGAAGGTTTCGGAACGATCAGTGAAGTACTTGTGGAAGGTTTCGGAACGATCAGTGAAGTACTTGTGGATGGTTTCGGAACGATCAGTCAAGTACTTGTGGAAGGTTTCGGAACGATCAGTGAAGTACTTGTGGAAGGTTTCGGAACGATCAGTGAAGTTCTTGTGGAAGGTTTCGGAACGATCAGTCAAGTACTTGTGGAAGGTTTCGGAACGATCAGTGAAGTACTTGTGGAAGGTTTCGGAACGATCAGTGAAGTACTTGTGGAAGGTTTCGGAACGATCAGTGAAGTACTTGTGGATGGTTTCGGAACGATCAGTAAAGTACTTGTGGAAGGTTTCGGAACGATCAGTGAAGTTCTTGTGCAAGGTTTCGGAACGATCAGTGAAGTACTTGTGCAAGGTTTCGGAACGATCAGTAAAGTACTTGTGGATGGTTTCGGAACGATCAGTGAAGTACTTGTGGAAGGTTTCGGAACGATCAGTGAAGTACTTGTGGAAGGTTTCGGAACGATCAGTGAAGTACTCGTGGAAGGTTTCGGAACGATCAGTGAAGTACTTGTGGAAGGTTTCGGAACGATCAGTGAAGTACTTGTGGAAGGTTTCGGAACGATCAGTAAAGTACTTGTGGAAGGTTTCGGAACGATCATTGAAGTACTTGTGGAAGGTTTCGGAACGATCAGTGAAGTACTTGTGGAAGGTTTCGGAACGATCAGTAAAGTACTTGTGGTAGGTTTCGGAACGATCAGTCAAGTACTTGTGGAAGGTTTCGGAACGATCAGTGAAGTACTTGTGGATGGTTTCGGAACGATCAGTGAAGTACTTGTGGAAGGTTTCGGAACGATCAGTGAAGTACTTGTGGAAGGTTTCGGAACGATCAGTGAAGTACTTGTGGAAGGTTTCGGAACGATCAGTGAAGTACTTGTGGAAGGTTTCGGAACGATCGGTGAAGTCCTTGTGGAAGGTTTCGGAACGATCAGTCAAGTACTTGTGGTAGGTTTCGGAACGATCAGTAAAGTACTTGTGGTAGGTTTCGGAACGATCAGTCAAGTACTTGTGCAAGGTTTCGGAACGATCAGTAAAGTACTTGTGCAAGGTTTCGGAACGATCAGTCAAGTACTTGTGGTAGGTTTCGGAACGATCAGTAAAGTACTTGTGGTAGGTTTCGGAACGATCAGTCAAGTACTTGTGCAAGGTTTCGGAACGATCAGTAAAGTACTTTGCAAGGTTTCGGAACGATCAGTGAAGTACTTGTGGAAGGTTTCGGAACGATCAGTCAAGTACTTGTGGAAGGTTTCGGAACGATCAGTGAAGTCCTTGTGGAAGGTTTCGGAACGATCAGTGAAGTCCTTGTGGAAGGTTTCGGAACGATCAGTCAAGTACTTGTGGAAGGTTTCGGAACGATCAGTGAAGTCCTTGTGGAAGGTTTCGGAACGATCAGTGAAGTACTTGTGCAAGGTTTCGGAACGATCAGTGAAGTCCTTGTGGAAGGTTTCGGAACGATCAGTCAAGTACTTGTGGAAGGTTTCGGAACGATCAGTGAAGTCCTTGTGGAAGGTTTCGGAACGATCAGTGAAGTCCTTGTGGAAGGTTTCGGAACGATCAGTCAAGTACTTGTGGAAGGTTTCGGAACGATCAGTGAAGTCCTTGTGGAAGGTTTCGGAACGATCAGTGAAGTCCTTGTGGAAGGTTTCGGAACGATCAGTCAAACACTTGTGGAAGGTTTCGGAACGATCAGTGAAGTCCTTGTGGAAGGTTTCGGAACGATCAGTGAAGTACTTGTGCAAGGTTTCGGAACGATCAGTAAAGTACTTGTGGATGGTTTCGGAACGATCAGTGAAGTACTTGTGGAAGGTTTCGGAACGATCAGTCAAGTACTTGTGGAAGGTTTCGGAACGATCAGTGAAGTACTTGTGGAAGGTTTCGGAACGATCAGTGAAGTACTTGTGCAAGGTTTCGGAACGATCAGTAAAGTACTTGTGGATGGTTTCGGAACGATCAGTGAAGTACTTGTGGAAGGTTTCGGAACGATCAGTGAAGTACTTGTGGATGGTTTCGGAACGATCAGTAAAGTACTTGTGGAAGGTTTCGGAACGATCAGTGAAGTTCTTGTGGAAGGTTTCGGAACGATCAGTGAAGTACTTGTGCAAGGTTTCGGAACGATCAGTAAAGTACTTGTGGATGGTTTCGGAACGATCAGTAAAGTACTTGTGGAAGGTTTCGGAACGATCAGTGAAGTACTTGTGGAAGGTTTCGGAACGATCAGTGAAGTACTTGTGGAAGGTTTCGGAACGATCAGTGAAGTACTTGTGCAAGGTTTCGGAACGATCAGTAAAGTACTTGTGGATGGTTTCGGAACGATCAGTGAAGTACTTGTGGAAGGTTTCGGAACGATCAGTGAAGTACTTGTGGATGGTTTCGGAACGATCAGTGAAGTACTTGTGGAAGGTTTCGGAACGATCAGTGAAGTTCTTGTGGAAGGTTTCGGAACGATCAGTCAAGTACTTGTGGAAGGTTTCGGAACGATCAGTGAAGTACTTGTGGAAGGTTTCGGAACGATCAGTGAAGTACTTGTGGATGGTTTCGGAACGATCAGTAAAGTACTTGTGGAAGGTTTCGGAACGATCAGTGAAGTTCTTGTGCAAGGTTTCGGAACGATCAGTGAAGTACTTGTGCAAGGTTTCGGAACGATCAGTAAAGTACTTGTGGATGGTTTCGGAACGATCAGTGAAGTACTTGTGGAAGGTTTCGGAACGATCAGTGAAGTACTTGTGGAAGGTTTCGGAACGATCAGTGAAGTACTTGTGGAAGGTTTCGGAACGATCAGTGAAGTACTTGTGGTAGGTTTCGGAACGATCAGTAAAGTACTTGTGGAGGGTTTCGGAACGATCAGTAAAGTACTTGTGGAAGGTTTCGGAACGATCAGTGAAGTACTTGTGGAAGGTTTCGGAACGATCAGTGAAGTACTTGTGGAAGGTTTCGGAACGATCAGTCAAGTACTTGTGGAAGGTTTCGGAACGATCAGTAAAGTACTTGTGGAAGGTTTCGGAACGATCAGTAAAGTACTTGTGGAAGGTTTCGGAACGATCAGTCAAGTACTTGTGGAAGGTTTCGGAACGATCAGTGAAGTACTTGTGGAAGGTTTCGGAACGATCAGTGAAGTACTTGTGGATGGTTTCGGAACGATCAGTGAAGTACTTGTGGAAGGTTTCGGAACGATCAGTGAAGTACTTGTGGAAGGTTTCGGAACGATCAGTGAAGTACTTGTGGAAGGTTTCGGAACGATCAGTGAAGTACTTGTGGAAGGTTTCGGAACGATCAGTCAAGTACTTGTGGAAGGTTTCGGAACGATCAGTAAAGTACTTGTGGAAGGTTTCGGAACGATCAGTGAAGTACTTGTGGAAGGTTTCGGAACGATCAGTGAAGTACTTGTGGAAGGTTTCGGAACGATCAGTGAAGTACTTGTGGAAGGTTTCGGAACGATCAGTGAAGTACTTGTGGAAGGTTTCGGAACGATCAGTGAAGTACTTGTGGAAGGTTTCGGAACGATCAGTCAAGTACTTGTGGAAGGTTTCGGAACGATCAGTAAAGTACTTGTTGTAGGTTTCGGAACGATCAGTAAAGTACTTGTGGAAGGTTTCGGAACGATCAGTGAAGTACTTGTGGAAGGTTTCGGAACGATCAGTGAAGTACTTGTGGAAGGTTTCGGAACGATCAGTGAAGTACTTGTGGAAGGTTTCGGAACGATCAGTGAAGTACTTGTGGAAGGTTTCGGAACGATCAGTGAAGTACTTGTGGAAGGTTTCGGAACGATCAGTGAAGTACTTGTGGAAGGTTTCGGAACGATCAGTGAAGTACTCGTGGTAGGTTTCGGAACGATCAGTAAAGTACTTGTGGTAGGTTTCGGAACGATCAGTCAAGTACTTGTGGAAGGTTTCGGAACGATCAGTGAAGTACTTGTGGATGGTTTCGGAACGATCAGTGAAGTACTTGTGGAAGGTTTCGGAACGATCAGTGAAGTACTTGTGGAAGGTTTCGGAACGATCAGTGAAGTACTTGTGGAAGGTTTCGGAACGATCAGTGAAGTACTTGTGGAAGGTTTCGGAACGATCGGTGAAGTCCTTGTGGAAGGTTTCGGAACGATCAGTCAAGTACTTGTGGTAGGTTTCGGAACGATCAGTAAAGTACTTGTGGTAGGTTTCGGAACGATCAGTCAAGTACTTGTGCAAGGTTTCGGAACGATCAGTAAAGTACTTGTGCAAGGTTTCGGAACGATCAGTCAAGTACTTGTGGTAGGTTTCGGAACGATCAGTAAAGTACTTGTGGTAGGTTTCGGAACGATCAGTCAAGTACTTGTGCAAGGTTTCGGAACGATCAGTAAAGTACTTTGCAAGGTTTCGGAACGATCAGTGAAGTACTTGTGGAAGGTTTCGGAACGATCAGTCAAGTACTTGTGGAAGGTTTCGGAACGATCAGTGAAGTCCTTGTGGAAGGTTTCGGAACGATCAGTGAAGTCCTTGTGGAAGGTTTCGGAACGATCAGTCAAGTACTTGTGGAAGGTTTCGGAACGATCAGTGAAGTCCTTGTGGAAGGTTTCGGAACGATCAGTGAAGTACTTGTGCAAGGTTTCGGAACGATCAGTGAAGTCCTTGTGGAAGGTTTCGGAACGATCAGTCAAGTACTTGTGGAAGGTTTCGGAACGATCAGTGAAGTCCTTGTGGAAGGTTTCGGAACGATCAGTGAAGTCCTTGTGGAAGGTTTCGGAACGATCAGTCAAGTACTTGTGGAAGGTTTCGGAACGATCAGTGAAGTCCTTGTGGAAGGTTTCGGAACGATCAGTGAAGTCCTTGTGGAAGGTTTCGGAACGATCAGTCAAGTACTTGTGGAAGGTTTCGGAACGATCAGTGAAGTCCTTGTGGAAGGTTTCGGAACGATCAGTGAAGTACTTGTGCAAGGTTTCGGAACGATCAGTGAAGTACTTGTGCAAGGTTTCGGAACGATCAGTAAAGTACTTGTGGATGGTTTCGGAACGATCAGTGAAGTACTTGTGGAAGGTTTCGGAACGATCAGTCAAGTACTTGTGGAAGGTTTCGGAACGATCAGTGAAGTACTTGTGGAAGGTTTCGGAACGATCAGTGAAGTACTTGTGCAAGGTTTCGGAACGATCAGTAAAGTACTTGTGGATGGTTTCGGAACGATCAGTGAAGTACTTGTGGAAGGTTTCGGAACGATCAGTGAAGTACTTGTGGATGGTTTCGGAACGATCAGTAAAGTACTTGTGGAAGGTTTCGGAACGATCAGTGAAGTTCTTGTGGAAGGTTTCGGAACGATCAGTGAAGTACTTGTGCAAGGTTTCGGAACGATCAGTAAAGTACTTGTGGATGGTTTCGGAACGATCAGTAAAGTACTTGTGGAAGGTTTCGGAACGATCAGTGAAGTACTTGTGGAAGGTTTCGGAACGATCAGTGAAGTACTTGTGGAAGGTTTCGGAACGATCAGTGAAGTACTTGTGGAAGGTTTCGGAACGATCAGTGAAGTACTTGTGGAAGGTTTCGGAACGATCAGTGAAGTACTTGTGGAAGGTTTCGGAACGATCAGTGAAGTACTTGTGGAAGGTTTCGGAACGATCAGTGAAGTACTTGTGCGAGGTTTCGGAACGATCAGTGACGTACTTGTGGAAGGTTTCGGAACGATCAGTGAAGTACTCGTGGAAGGTTTCGGAACGATCAGTGAAGTACTTGTGGAGGGTTTCGGAACGATCAGTGAAGTACTCGTGGAAGGTTTCGGAACGATCAGTGAAGTCCTTGTGGAAGGTTTCGGAACGATCAGTGAAGTACTTGTGGAAGGTTTCGGAACGATCAGTGAAGTACTTGTGGTAGGTTTCGGAACGATCAGTGAAGTACTTGTGGAAGGTTTCGGAACGATCAGTAAAGTACTTGTGGAAGGTTTCGGAACGATCAGTCAAGTACTTGTGGAAGGTTTCGGAACGATCAGTAAAGTACTTGTGGAAGGTTTCGGAACGATCAGTGAAGTACTTGTGGATGGTTTCGGAACGATCAGTAAAGTACTTGTGGAAGGTTTCGGAACGATCAGTGAAGTACTTGTGGATGGTTTCGGAACGATCAGTGAAGTCCTTGTGGAAGGTTTCGGAACGATCAGTGAAGTACTTGTGGAAGGTTTCGGAACGATCAGTGAAGTACTTGTGGTAGGTTTCGGAACGATCAGTGAAGTACTTGTGGAAGGTTTCGGAACGATCAGTAAAGTACTTGTGGAAGGTTTCGGAACGATCAGTCAAGTACTTGTGGAAGGTTTCGGAACGATCAGTAAAGTACTTGTGGAAGGTTTCGGAACGATCAGTGAAGTACTTGTGGAAGGTTTCGGAACGATCAGTAAAGTACTTGTGGAAGGTTTCGGAACGATCAGTGAAGTACTTGTGGATGGTTTCGGAACGATCAGTGAAGTACTCGTGGAAGGTTTCGGAACGATCAGTGAAGTACTTGTGCAAGGTTTCGGAACGATCAGTGAGGTACTTGTGGAAGGTTTCGGAACGATCAGTGAAGTACTTGTGGAAGGTTTCGGAACGATCAGTGAAGTACTTGTGCAAGGTTTCGGAACGATCAGTGAAGTACTTGTGGAGGGTTTCGGAACGATCAGTGAAGTACTTGTGGAAGGTTTCGGAACGATCAGTCAAGTACTTGTGGAAGGTTTCGGAACGATCAGTGAAGTACTTGTGGAAGGTTTCGGAACGATCAGTGAAGTACTTGTGGAAGGTTTCGGAACGATCAGTGAAGTACTTGTGGTAGGTTTCGGAACGATCAGTGAAGTACTCGTGGAAGGTTTCGGAACGATCAGTGAAGTACTTGTGGAGGGTTTCGGAACGATCAGTGAAGTACTTGTGCA
The DNA here is from genome assembly GCA_964007535.1 of Brachyptera risi. Classification (NCBI taxonomy): domain Eukaryota; kingdom Metazoa; phylum Arthropoda; class Insecta; order Plecoptera; family Taeniopterygidae; genus Brachyptera; species Brachyptera risi. Next base: position 2,626,313 of record OZ023331.1, read on the forward strand.
AGGTTTCGGAACGATCAGTAAAGTACTTGTGCAAGGTTTCGGAACGATCAGTGAAGTACTTGTGGAGGGTTTCGGAACGATCAGTGAAGTACTTGTGGAAGGTTTCGGAACGATCAGTCAAGTACTTGCGGAAGGTTTCGGAACGATCAGTGAAGTACTTGTGGAAGGTTTCGGAACGATCAGTGAAGTACTTGTGGAAGGTTTCGGAACGATCAGTGAAGTACTTGTGCAAGGTTTCGGAACGATCAGTGAAGTACTTGTGGAAGGTTTCGGAACGATCAGTGAAGTACTTGTGCAAGGTTTCGGAACGATCAGTCAAGTACTTGTGGAAGGTTTCGGAACGATCAGTGAAGTACTTGTGGATGGTTTCGGAACGATCAGTGAAGTACTTGTGGAAGGTTTCGGAACGATCAGTGAAGTACTTGTGGATGGTTTCGGAACGATCAGTGAAGTACTTGTGGAAGGTTTCGGAACGATCAGTGAAGTACTCGTGGAAGGTTTCGGAACGATCAGTGAAGTACTTGTGGAAGGTTTCGGAACGATCAGTGAAGTACTTGTGGAAGGTTTCGGAACGATCAGTGAAGTACTTGTGGGAGGTTTCGGAACGATCAGTGAAGTACTTGTGGAAGGTTTCGGAACGATCAGTGAAGTACTTGTGGAAGGTTTCGGAACGATCAGTGAAGTACTTGCGGATGGTTTCGGAACGATCAGTGAAGTACTTGTGGAGGGTTTCGGAACGATCAGTGAAGTACTTGTGGAGGGTTTCGGAACGATCAGTGAAGTACTCGTGGAAGGTTTCGGAACGATCAGTGAAGTCCTTGTGGAAGGTTTCGGAACGATCAGTGAAGTACTTGTGGAAGGTTTCGGAACGATCAGTGAAGTACTTGTGGTAGGTTTCGGAACGATCAGTGAAGTACTTGTGGAAGGTTTCGGAACGATCAGTAAAGTACTTGTGGAAGGTTTCGGAACGATCAGTCAAGTACTTGTGGAAGGTTTCGGAACGATCAGTAAAGTACTTGTGGAAGGTTTCGGAACGATCAGTCAAGTACTTGTGGAAGGTTTCGGAACGATCAGTGAAGTACTCGTGGAAGGTTTCGGAACGATCAGTGAAGTCCTTGTGGAGGGTTTCGGAACGATCAGTGAAGTACTTGCGGATGGTTTCGGAACGATCAGTGAAGTACTTGTGGAAGGTTTCGGAACGATCAGTGAAGTACTTGTGGAAGGTTTCGGAACGATCAGTGAAGTACTTGTGGAAGGTTTCGGAACGATCAGTGAAGTACTCGTGGAAGGTTTCGGAACGATCAGTGAAGTACTCGTGGAAGGTTTCGGAACGATCAGTGAAGTCCTTGTGGAGGGTTTCGGAACGATCAGTGAAGTACTTGCGGATGGTTTCGGAACGATCAGTGAAGTACTTGTGGAGGGTTTCGGAACGATCAGTGAAGTACTTGTGGAGGGTTTCGGAACGATCAGTGAAGTACTTGCGGATGGTTTCGGAACGATCAGTGAAGTACTTGTGGAAGGTTTCGGAACGATCAGTGAAGTACTTGTGGAGGGTTTCGGAACGATCAGTGAAGTCCTTGTGGAAGGTTTCGGAACGATCAGTGAAGTACTTGTGGAAGGTTTCGGAACGATCAGTGAAGTCCTTGTGGAGGGTTTCGGAACGATCAGTGAAGTACTTGTGGAGGGTTTCGGAACGATCAGTGAAGTCCTTGTGGAAGGTTTCGGAACGATCAGTGAAGTACTCGTGGAAGGTTTCGGAACGATCAGTGAAGTCCTTGTGGAAGGTTTCGGAACGATCAGTGAAGTACTTGTGGAGGGTTTCGGAACGATCAGTGAAGTACTCGTGGAAGGTTTCGGAACGATCAGTGAAGTCCTTGTGGAGGGTTTCGGAACGATCAGTGAAGTACTTGCGGATGGTTTCGGAACGATCAGTGAAGTACTCGTGGAAGGTTTCGGAACGATCAGTGAAGTACTCGTGGAAGGTTTCGGAACGATCAGTGAAGTACTTGTGGAAGGTTTCGGAACGATCAGTGAAGTACTTGCGGATGGTTTCGGAACGATCAGTGAAGTCCTTGTGGAGGGTTTCGGAACGATCAGTGAAGTACTTGTGGAAGGTTTCGGAACGATCAGTGAAGTACTTGCGGATGGTTTCGGAACGATCAGTGAAGTCCTTGTGGAGGGTTTCGGAACGATCAGTGAAGTACTTGCGGATGGTTTCGGAACGATCAGTGAAGTACTTGTGGAAGGTTTCGGAACGATCAGTGAAGTACTTGTGGAAGGTTTCGGAACGATCAGTGAAGTACTTGTGGAGGGTTTCGGAACGATCAGTGAAGTACTCGTGGAAGGTTTCGGAACGATCAGTGAAGTCCTTGTGGAGGGTTTCGGAACGATCAGTGAAGTACTTGCGGATGGTTTCGGAACGATCAGTGAAGTACTCGTGGAAGGTTTCGGAACGATCAGTGAAGTACTCGTGGAAGGTTTCGGAACGATCAGTGAAGTCCTTGTGGAGGGTTTCGGAACGATCAGTGAAGTACTTGCGGATGGTTTCGGAACGATCAGTGAAGTACTCGTGGAAGGTTTCGGAACGATCAGTGAAGTCCTTGTGGAGGGTTTCGGAACGATCAGTGAAGTACTTGCGGATGGTTTCGGAACGATCAGTGAAGTACTTGCGGATGGTTTCGGAACGATCAGTGAAGTACTTGTGGAAGGTTTCGGAACGATCAGTGAAGTACTTGTGCAAGGTTTCGGAACGATCAGTCAAGTACTTGTGGAAGGTTTCGGAACGATCAGTGAAGTACTTGTGGAAGGTTTCGGAACGATCAGTGAAGTACTTGCGGATGGTTTCGGAACGATCAGTGAAGTCCTTGTGGAGGGTTTCGGAACGATCAGTGAAGTACTTGCGGATGGTTTCGGAACGATCAGTGAAGTACTTGTGGAAGGTTTCGGAACGATCAGTGAAGTACTTGTGGAAGGTTTCGGAACGATCAGTGAAGTACTTGTGGAGGGTTTCGGAACGATCAGTGAAGTACTCGTGGAAGGTTTCGGAACGATCAGTGAAGTCCTTGTGGAGGGTTTCGGAACGATCAGTGAAGTACTTGCGGATGGTTTCGGAACGATCAGTGAAGTACTCGTGGAAGGTTTCGGAACGATCAGTGAAGTACTCGTGGAAGGTTTCGGAACGATCAGTGAAGTCCTTGTGGAGGGTTTCGGAACGATCAGTGAAGTACTTGCGGATGGTTTCGGAACGATCAGTGAAGTACTTGTGGAAGGTTTCGGAACGATCAGTGAAGTACTTGTGGAAGGTTTCGGAACGATCAGTGAAGTACTTGTGCAAGGTTTCGGAACGATCAGTGAAGTACTTGTGGAAGGTTTCGGAACGATCAGTGAAGTACTTGTGGAAGGTTTCGGAACGATCAGTGAAGTACTCGTGGAAGGTTTCGGAACGATCAGTGAAGTACTTGTGGAGGGTTTCGGAACGATCAGTGAAGTACTTGTGGAAGGTTTCGGAACGATCAGTGAAGTACTTGTGGAAGGTTTCGGAACGATCAGTGAAGTACTTGTGGAAGGTTTCGGAACGATCAGTGAAGTACTTGTGGAAGGTTTCGGAACGATCAGTGAAGTACTCGTGGAAGGTTTCGGAACGATCAGTGAAGTACTTGTGGAGGGTTTCGGAACGATCAGTGAAGTACTTGTGGAGGGTTTCGGAACGATCAGTGAAGTACTTGTGCAAGGTTTCGGAACGATCAGTGAAGTACTTGTGGAAGGTTTCGGAACGATCAGTGAAGTACTTGTGGAAGGTTTCGGAACGATCAGTGAAGTACTTGTGGAAGGTTTCGGAACGATCAGTGAAGTACTTGTGGATGGTTTCGGAACGATCAGTGAAGTACTCGTGGAAGGTTTCGGAACGATCAGTGAAGTACTTGTGGAGGGTTTCGGAACGATCAGTGAAGTACTTGTGGAAGGTTTCGGAACGATCAGTGAAGTACTTGTGCAAGGTTTCGGAACGATCAGTGAAGTACTTGTGGAGGGTTTCGGAACGATCAGTGAAGTACTTGTGGAAGGTTTCGGAACGATCAGTCAAGTACTTGCGGAAGGTTTCGGAACGATCAGTGAAGTACTTGTGGAAGGTTTCGGAACGATCAGTGAAGTACTTGTGGAAGGTTTCGGAACGATCAGTGAAGTACTTGTGCAAGGTTTCGGAACGATCAGTGAAGTACTTGTGGAAGGTTTCGGAACGATCAGTGAAGTACTTGTGGAAGGTTTCGGAACGATCAGTCAAGTACTTGTGGAAGGTTTCGGAACGATCAGTGAAGTACTTGTGGAAGGTTTCGGAACGATCAGTGAAGTACTTGTGCAAGGTTTCGGAACGATCAGTGAAGTACTTGTGCAAGGTTTCGGAACGATCAGTGAAGTACTTGCGGAAGGTTTCGGAACGATCAGTGAAGTACTCGTGGAAGGTTTCGGAACGATCAGTGAAGTACTTGTGGAGGGTTTCGGAACGATCAGTGAAGTACTTGTGCAAGGTTTCGGAACGATCAGTAAAGTACTTGTGCAAGGTTTCGGAACGATCAGTGAAGTACTTGTGGAGGGTTTCGGAACGATCAGTGAAGTACTTGTGGAAGGTTTCGGAACGATCAGTCAAGTACTTGCGGAAGGTTTCGGAACGATCAGTGAAGTACTTGTGGAAGGTTTCGGAACGATCAGTGAAGTACTTGTGGAAGGTTTCGGAACGATCAGTGAAGTACTTGTGCAAGGTTTCGGAACGATCAGTGAAGTACTTGTGGAGGGTTTCGGAACGATCAGTGAAGTACTTGTGGAAGGTTTCGGAACGATCAGTGAGGTACTTGTGGTAGGTTTCGGAACGATCAGTAAAGTACTTGTGCAAGGTTTCGGAACGATCGGTGAAGTCCTTGTGGAAGGTTTCGGAACGATCAGTGAAGTACTTGTGGAAGGTTTCGGAACGATCAGTGAAGTACTTGTGGAAGGTTTCGGAACGATCAGTAAAGTACTTGTGGAAGGTTTCGGAACGATCAGTGAAGTACTTGTGGAAGGTTTCGGAACGATCAGTAAAGTACTTGTGGTAGGTTTCGGAACGATCAGTAAAGTACTTGTGCAAGGTTTCGGAACGATCAGTGAAGTACTTGTGGAAGGTTTCGGAACGATCAGTCAAGTACTTGTGGAAGGTTTCGGAACGATCAGTGAAGTCCTTGTGGAAGGTTTCGGAACGATCAGTGAAGTACTTGTGCAAGGTTTCGGAACGATCAGTAAAGTACTTGTGCAAGGTTTCGGAACGATCAGTGAAGTACTTGTGGAAGGTTTCGGAACGATCAGTCAAGTACTTGTGGAAGGTTTCGGAACGATCAGTGAAGTCCTTGTGGAAGGTTTCGGAACGATCAGTGAAGTCCTTGTGGAAGGTTTCGGAACGATCAGTCAAGTACTTGTGGAAGGTTTCGGAACGATCAGTGAAGTACTTGTGGATGGTTTCGGAACGATCAGTGAAGTACTTGTGGAAGGTTTCGGAACGATCAGTGAAGTACTTGTGCAAGGTTTCGGAACGATCAGTGAAGTCCTTGTGGATGGTTTCGGAACGATCAGTGAAGTACTTGTGGAAGGTTTCGGAACGATCAGTGAAGTACTTGTGGATGGTTTCGGAACGATCAGTGAAGTCCTTGTGGAAGGTTTCGGAACGATCAGTGAAGTCCTTGTGGAAGGTTTCGGAACGATCAGTCAAGTACTTGTGGAAGGTTTCGGAACGATCAGTCAAGTACTTGTGGAAGGTTTCGGAACGATCAGTGAAGTACTTGTGGAAGGTTTCGGAACGATCAGTGAAGTACTTGTGGAAGGTTTCGGAACGATCAGTGAAGTACTTGTGGAAGGTTTCGGAACGATCAGTGAAGTCCTTGTGGAAGGTTTCGGAACGATCAGTGAAGTACTTGCGGATGGTTTCGGAACGATCAGTGAAGTCCTTGTGGAAGGTTTCGGAACGATCAGTGAAGTCCTTGTGGAAGGTTTCGGAACGATCAGTCAAGTACTTGTGGAAGGTTTCGGAACGATCAGTCAAGTACTTGTGGAAGGTTTCGGAACGATCAGTGAAGTACTTGTGGAAGGTTTCGGAACGATCAGTGAAGTACTTGTGGAAGGTTTCGGAACGATCAGTGAAGTACTTGTGGAAGGTTTCGGAACGATCAGTGAAGTACTTGTGGAAGGTTTCGGAACGATCAGTAAAGTACTTGTGGATGGTTTCGGAACGATCAGTGAAGTACTTGTGGAAGGTTTCGGAACGATCAGTGAAGTACTTGTGGAAGGTTTCGGAACGATCAGTGAAGTCCTTGTGGAAGGTTTCGGAACGATCAGTGAAGTACTTGTGGATGGTTTCGGAACGATCAGTGAAGTACTTGTGGATGGTTTCGGAACGATCAGTGAAGTCCTTGTGGAAGGTTTCGGAACGATCAGTGAAGTCCTTGTGGAAGGTTTCGGAACGATCAGTCAAGTACTTGTGGAAGGTTTCGGAACGATCAGTCAAGTACTTGTGGAAGGTTTCGGAACGATCAGTGAAGTACTTGTGGAAGGTTTCGGAACGATCAGTGAAGTACTTGTGGAAGGTTTCGGAACGATCAGTGAAGTACTTGTGGAAGGTTTCGGAACGATCAGTGAAGTCCTTGTGGAAGGTTTCGGAACGATCAGTGAAGTACTTGCGGATGGTTTCGGAACGATCAGTGAAGTACTCGTGGAAGGTTTCGGAACGATCAGTGAAGTACTTGTGGAGGGTTTCGGAACGATCAGTCAAGTACTTGTGGAAGGTTTCGGAACGATCAGTGAAGTCCTTGTGGAAGGTTTCGGAACGATCAGTGAAGTCCTTGTGGAAGGTTTCGGAACGATCAGTCAAGTACTTGTGGAAGGTTTCGGAACGATCAGTTAAGTCCTTGTGGAAGGTTTCGGAACGATCAGTGAAGTACTTGTGGAGGGTTTCGGAACGATCAGTGAAGTACTTGTGGAAGGTTTCGGAACGATCAGTGAAGTACTTGTGGATGGTTTCGGAACGATCAGTGAAGTACTTGTGGAAGGTTTCGGAACGATCAGTGAAGTACTTGTGGAAGGTTTCGGAACGATCAGTGAAGTACTTGTGGAAGGTTTCGGAACGATCAGTGAAGTACTTGTGGAAGGTTTCGGAACGATCAGTGAAGTACTTGTGCAAGGTTTCGGAACGATCAGTGAAGTACTTGAGGAAGGTTTCGGAACGATCAGTGAAGTACTTGTGGAAGGTTTCGGAACGATCAGTGAAGTCCTTGTGGAAGGTTTCGGAACGATCAGTGAAGTACTTGTGGAAGGTTTCGGAACGATCAGTAAAGTACTTGTGCAAGGTTTCGGAACGATCAGTCAAGTACTTGTGGAAGGTTTCGGAACGATCAGTGAAGTACTTGTGGATGGTTTCGGAACGATCAGTGAAGTACTTGTGGAAGGTTTCGGAACGATCGGTGAAGTTCTTGTGGAAGGTTTCGGAACGATCAGTGAAGTTCTTGTGGAAGGTTTCGGAACGATCAGTGAAGTACTTGTGGAAGGTTTCGGAACGATCAGTGAAGTACTTGTGGAAGGTTTCGGAACGATCAGTCAAGTACTTGTGGAAGGTTTCGGAACGATCAGTGAAGTACTTGTGGAAGGTTTCGGAACGATCAGTGAAGTACTTGTGGAAGGTTTCGGAACGATCAGTGAAGTTCTTGTGGAAGGTTTCGGAACGATCAGTGAAGTACTTGTGGAAGGTTTCGGAACGATCAGTGAAGTACTTGAGGAAGGTTTCGGAACGATCAGTGAAGTACTTGTGGAAGGTTTCGGAACGATCAGTGAAGTACTTGTGGAAGGTTTCGGAACGATCAGTAAAGTACTTGTGGAAGGTTTCGGAACGATCAGTGAGTACTTGTGGAAGGTTTCGGAACGATCAGTGAAGTACTTGTGGAAGGTTTCGGAACGATCAGTAAATTACTTGTGGAAGGTTTCGGAACGATCAGTCAAGTACTTGTGGAAGGTTTCGGAACGATCAGTGAGGTACTTGTGGAAGGTTTCGGAACGATCAGTCAAGTACTTGTGGAAGGTTTCGGAACGATCAGTAAAGTACTTGTGGAAGGTTTCGGAACGATCAGTGAGGTACTTGTGGAAGGTTTCGGAACGATCAGTCAAGTACTTGTGGAAGGTTTCGGAACGATCAGTGAGGTACTTGTGGAAGGTTTCGGAACGATCAGTCAAGTACTTGTGGAAGGTTTCGGAACGATCAGTAAAGTACTCGTGGAAGGTTTCGGAACGATCAGTGAGGTACTTGTGGAAGGTTTCGGAACGATCAGTGAAGTACTTGAGGAAGGTTTCGGAACGATCAGTGAAGTACTTGTGGAAGGTTTCGGAACGATCAGTGAAGTACTTGAGGAAGGTTTCGGAACGATCAGTGAAGTCCTTGTGGAAGGTTTCGGAACGATCAGTAAAGTACTTGTGGAAGGTTTCGGAACGATCAGTGAAGTACTTGTGGAAGGTTTCGGAACGATCAGTGAAGTCCTTGTGGAAGGTTTCGGAACGATCAGTGAAGTACTTGTGGAAGGTTTCGGAACGATCAGTGAAGTACTTGAGGAAGGTTTCGGAACGATCAGTAAAGTACTTGTGGAAGGTTTCGGAACGATCAGTGAAGTACTTGTGGAAGGTTTCGGAACGATCAGTGAAGTACTTGTGGATGGTTTCGGAACGATCAGTGAAGTACTTGTGGATGGTTTCGGAACGATCAGTGAAGTACTTGTGGAAGGTTTCGGAACGATCAGTCAAGTATTTGTGGAAGGTTTCGGAACGATCAGTGAAGTACTTGTGCAAGGTTTCGGAACGATCAGTGAAGTACTTGTGGAAGGTTTCGGAACGATCAGTGAAGTACTTGTGGAAGGTTTCGGAACGATCAGTCAAGTATTTGTGGAAGGTTTCGGAACGATCAGTGAAGTACTTGTGGAAGGTTTCGGAACGATCAGTGCAGTACTTGTGGAAGGTTTCGGAACGATCAGTCAAGTATTTGTGGAAGGTTTCGGAACGATCAGTGAAGTACTTGTGGAAGGTTTCGGAACGATCAGTGAAGTACTTGTGGATGGTTTCGGAACGATCAGTGAGGTACTTGTGGATGGTTTCGGAACGATCAGTGAAGTACTTGTGCAAGGTTTCGGAACGATCAGTGAAGTACTTGTGGAAGGTTTCGGAACGATCAGTGAAGTACTTGTGGAAGGTTTCGGAACGATCAGTGAAGTACTTGTGGAAGGTTTCGGAACGATCAGTGAAGTACTTGTGCAAGGTTTCGGAACGATCAGTGAAGTACTTGTGGAAGGTTTCGGAACGATCAGTGAAGTACTTGTGGATGGTTTCGGAACGATCAGTGAAGTACTTGTGGAAGGTTTCGGAACGATCAGTGAAGTACTTGTGCAAGGTTTCGGAACGATCAGTAAAGTACTTGTGGAAGGTTTCGGAACGATCAGTGAAGTACTTGTGCAAGGTTTCGGAACGATCAGTGAAGTACTTGTGGAAGGTTTCGGAACGATCAGTGAAGTCCTTGTTGAAGGTTTCGGAACGATCAGTGAAGTACTTGTGGAAGGTTTCGGAACGATCAGTGAAGTACTTGTGCAAGGTTTCGGAACGATCAGTGAAGTACTTGTGGAAGGTTTCGGAACGATCAGTGAAGTACTTGTGGAAGGTTTCGGAACGATCAGTGAAGTACTTGTGGAAGGTTTCGGAACGATCAGTGAAGTACTTGTGGAAGGTTTCGGAACGATCAGTGAAGTACTTGTGGAAGGTTTCGGAACGATCAGTGAAGTACTTGTGGAAGGTTTCGGAACGATCAGTGAAGTACTTGTGGAAGGTTTCGGAACGATCAGTGAAGTACTTGTGGAAGGTTTCGGAACGATCAGTGAAGTACTTGTGGAAGGTTTCGGAACGATCAGTGAAGTACTTGTGGAAGGTTTCGGAACGATCAGTGAAGTACTTGTGGAAGGTTTCGGAACGATCAGTGAAGTACTTGTGGAAGGTTTCGGAACGATCAGTGAAGTACTTGTGCAAGGTTTCGGAACGATCAGTGAAGTACTTGTGGAAGGTTTCGGAACGATCAGTGAAGTACTTGTGGATGGTTTCGGAACGATCAGTGAAGTACTTGTGGATGGTTTCGGAACGATCAGTGAAGTACTTGTGGATGGTTTCGGAACGATCAGTCAAGTACTTGTGGAAGGTTTCGGAACGATCAGTGAAGTACTTGTGCAAGGTTTCGGAACGATCAGTGAAGTACTTGTGGATGGTTTCGGAACGATCAGTGAAGTACTTGCGGAAGGTTTCGGAACGATCAGTGAAGTACTTGTGGAAGGTTTCGGAACGATCAGTGAAGTACTTGTGGATGGTTTCGGAACGATCAGTGAAGTACTTGTGCAAGGTTTCGGAACGATCAGTGAAGTTCTTGTGGATGGTTTCGGAACGATCAGTGAAGTACTTGTGGATGGTTTCGGAACGATCAGTGAAGTACTTGTGCAAGGTTTCGGAACGATCAGTAAAGTCCTTGCGGAAGGTTTCGGAACGATCAGTGAAGTACTTGTGGATGGTTTCGGAACGATCAGTGAAGTACTTGTGCAAGGTTTCGGAACGATCAGTGAAGTACTTGTGGAAGGTTTCGGAACGATCAGTGAAGTACTTGTGGAAGGTTTCGGAACGATCAGTGAAGTACTTGTGGAAGGTTTCGGAACGATCAGTGAAGTACTTGTGCAAGGTTTCGGAACGATCAGTGAAGTACTTGTGGAAGGTTTCGGAACGATCAGTGAAGTACTTGTGGATGGTTTCGGAACGATCAGTGAAGTACTTGCGGAAGGTTTCGGAACGATCAGTGAAGTTCTTGTGGATGGTTTCGGAACGATCAGTGAAGTACTTGTGGAAGGTTTCGGAACGATCAGTGAAGTACTTGTGGAAGGTTTCGGAACGATCAGTGAAGTACTTGTGGAAGGTTTCGGAACGATCAGTAAAGTACTTGTGGAAGGTTTCGGAACGATCAGTGAAGTACTTGTGGAAGGTTTCGGAACGATCAGTGAAGTACTTGTGGAAGGTTTCGGAACGATCAGTGAAGTACTTGTGGAAGGTTTCGGAACGATCAGTGAAGTACTTGTGGAAGGTTTCGGAACGATCAGTGAAGTACTTGTGGAAGGTTTCGGAACGATCAGTGAAGTACTTGTGGAAGGTTTCGGAACGATCGGTGAAGTCCTTGTGGAAGGTTTCGGAACGATCAGTGAAGTACTTGTGGAAGGTTTCGGAACGATCAGTGAAGTACTTGTGGAAGGTTTCGGAACGATCAGTGAAGTACTTGTGGAAGGTTTCGGAACGATCAGTAAAGTACTTGTGGTAGGTTTCGGAACGATCAGTCAAGTACTTGTGCAAGGTTTCGGAACGATCAGTGAAGTACTTGTGGAAGGTTTCGGAACGATCAGTGAAGTACTTGTGGAAGGTTTCGGAACGATCAGTGAAGTACTTGTGGAAGGTTTCGGAACGATCAGTGAAGTACTTGTGGAAGGTTTCGGAACGATCAGTGAAGTACTTGTGGAAGGTTTCGGAACGATCAGTGAAGTACTTGTGGAAGGTTTCGGAACGATCGGTGAAGTCCTTGTGGAAGGTTTCGGAACGATCAGTGAAGTACTTGTGGAAGGTTTCGGAACGATCAGTGAAGTACTTGTGGAAGGTTTCGGAACGATCAGTGAAGTACTTGTGGAAGGTTTCGGAACGATCAGTAAAGTACTTGTGGTAGGTTTCGGAACGATCAGTCAAGTACTTGTGCAAGGTTTCGGAACGATCAGTGAAGTACTTGTGGAAGGTTTCGGAACGATCAGTAAAGTACTTGTGGTAGGTTTCGGAACGATCAGTGAAGTACTTGTGGATGGTTTCGGAACGATCAGTAAAGTACTTGTGGTAGGTTTCGGAACGATCAGTAAAGTACTTGTGGAAGGTTTCGGAACGATCAGTAAAGTACTTGTGGAAGGTTTCGGAACGATCAGTAAAGTACTTGTGGAAGGTTTCGGAACGATCAGTGAAGTACTTGTGGAAGGTTTCGGAACGATCAGTGAAGTACTTGTGGAAGGTTTCGGAACGATCAGTGAAGTACTTGTGGAAGGTTTCGGAACGATCAGTGAAGTACTTGTGGAAGGTTTCGGAACGATCAGTGAAGTTCTTGTGGAAGGTTTCGGAACGATCAGTGAAGTACTTGTGGAAGGTTTCGGAACGATCAGTAAAGTACTTGTGGAAGGTTTCGGAACGATCAGTAAAGTACTTGTGGAAGGTTTCGGAACGATCAGTAAAGTACTTGTTGAAGGTTTCGGAACGATCAGTGAAGTACTTGTGGAAGGTTTCGGAACGATCAGTGAAGTCCTTGTTGAAGGTTTCGGAACGATCAGTGAAGTCCTTCTGGAAGGTTTCGGAACGATCAGTGAAGTACTTGTGGAAGGTTTCGGAACGATCAGTGAAGTACTTGTGCAAGGTTTCGGAACGATCAGTGAAGTACTTGTGGATGGTTTCGGAACGATCAGTGAAGTACTTGTGGATGGTTTCGGAACGATCAGTGAAGTTCTTGTGGAAGGTTTCGGAACGATCAGTAAAGTACTTGTGGAAGGTTTCGGAACGATCAGTAAAGTACTTGTGGAAGGTTTCGGAACGATCAGTAAAGTACTTGTGGAAGGTTTCGGAACGATCAGTGAAGTCCTTGTGGAAGGTTTCGGAACGATCAGTGAAGTACTTGTGGAAGGTTTCGGAACGATCAGTGAAGTACTTGTGGAAGGTTTCGGAACGATCAGTGAAGTACTTGTGGAAGGTTTCGGAACGATCAGTAAAGTACTTGTGGTAGGTTTCGGAACGATCAGTCAAGTACTTGTGCAAGGTTTCGGAACGATCAGTGAAGTACTTGTGGAAGGTTTCGGAACGATCAGTAAAGTACTTGTGGTAGGTTTCGGAACGATCAGTGAAGTACTTGTGGATGGTTTCGGAACGATCAGTAAAGTACTTGTGGTAGGTTTCGGAACGATCAGTAAAGTACTTGTGGAAGGTTTCGGAACGATCAGTAAAGTACTTGTGGAAGGTTTCGGAACGATCAGTAAAGTACTTGTGGAAGGTTTCGGAACGATCAGTGAAGTACTTGTGGAAGGTTTCGGAACGATCAGTGAAGTACTTGTGGAAGGTTTCGGAACGATCAGTGAAGTACTTGTGGAAGGTTTCGGAACGATCAGTGAAGTACTTGTGGAAGGTTTCGGAACGATCAGTGAAGTTCTTGTGGAAGGTTTCGGAACGATCAGTGAAGTACTTGTGGAAGGTTTCGGAACGATCAGTAAAGTACTTGTGGAAGGTTTCGGAACGATCAGTAAAGTACTTGTGGAAGGTTTCGGAACGATCAGTAAAGTACTTGTGGAAGGTTTCGGAACGATCAGTGAAGTACTTGTGGAAGGTTTCGGAACGATCAGTGAAGTACTTGTGGAAGGTTTCGGAACGATCAGTGAAGTCCTTGTGGAAGGTTTCGGAACGATCAGTGAAGTACTTGTGGAAGGTTTCGGAACGATCAGTGAAGTACTTGTGGAAGGTTTCGGAACGATCAGTGAAGTACTTGTGGAAGGTTTCGGAACGATCAGTGAAGTACTTGTGGAAGGTTTCGGAACGATCAGTGAAGTACTTGTGGAAGGTTTCGGAACGATCAGTCAAGTACTTGTGGAAGGTTTCGGAACGATCAGTGACGTACTTGTGGAAGGTTTCGGAACGATCAGTGAAGTACTTGTGCAAGGTTTCGGAACGATCAGTCAAGTACTTGTGGAAGGTTTCGGAACGATCAGTGAAGTCCTTGTGGAAGGTTTCGGAACGATCAGTAAAGTACTTGTGGAAGGTTTCGGAACGATCAGTAAAGTACTTGTGGTAGGTTTCGGAACGATCAGTAAAGTACTTGTGCAAGGTTTCGGAACGATCAGTGAAGTACTTGTGGAAGGTTTCGGAACGATCAGTAAAGTACTTGTGGTAGGTTTCGGAACGATCAGTAAAGTACTTGTGCAAGGTTTCGGAACGATCAGTGAAGTACTTGTGGAAGGTTTCGGAACGATCAGTAAAGTACTTGTGGTAGGTTTCGGAACGATCAGTAAAGTACTTGTGGTAGGTTTCGGAACGATCAGTGAAGTACTTGTGGAAGGTTTCGGAACGATCAGTAAAGTACTTGTGGAAGGTTTCGGAACGATCAGTCAAGTACTTGTGGAAGGTTTCGGAACGATCAGTGAAGTACTTGTGGAAGGTTTCGGAACGATCAGTGAAGTACTTGTGGAAGGTTTCGGAACGATCAGTAAAGTACTTGTGCAAGGTTTCGGAACGATCAGTAAAGTACTTGTGCAAGGTTTCGGAACGATCAGTGAAGTACTTGTGGAAGGTTTCGGAACGATCAGTAAAGTACTTGTGGTAGGTTTCGGAACGATCAGTAAAGTACTTGTGGAAGGTTTCGGAACGATCAGTGAGGTACTTGTGCAAGGTTTCGGAACGATCAGTGAAGTACTTGTGGTAGGTTTCGGAACGATCAGTGAAGTACTTGTGGAAGGTTTCGGAACGATCAGTAAAGTACTTGTGGAAGGTTTCGGAACGATCAGTGAAGTACTTGTGGAAGGTTTCGGAACGATCAGTGAAGTACTTGTGGAAGGTTTCGGAACGATCAGTGAAGTACTTGTGGAAGGTTTCGGAACGATCAGTGAAGTACTTGTGGAAGGTTTCGGAACGATCAGTCAAGTACTTGTGGAAGGTTTCGGAACGATCAGTGAAGTACTTGTGGAAGGTTTCGGAACGATCAGTGAAGTACTTGTGCAAGGTTTCGGAACGATCAGTGAAGTACTTGTGGAAGGTTTCGGAACGATCAGTGAAGTCCTTGTGGAAGGTTTCGGAACGATCAGTCAAGTACTTGTGGAAGGTTTCGGAACGATCAGTCAAGTACTTGTGGAAGGTTTCGGAACGATCAGTGAAGTACTTGTGGAAGGTTTCGGAACGATCAGTAAAGTACTTGTGCAAGGTTTCGGAACGATCAGTGAAGTACTTGTGGAAGGTTTCGGAACGATCAGTCAAGTACTTGTGGAAGGTTTCGGAACGATCAGTGAAGTCCTTGTGGAAGGTTTCGGAACGATCAGTGAAGTCCTTGTGGAAGGTTTCGGAACGATCAGTCAAGTACTTGTGGAAGGTTTCGGAACGATCAGTCAAGTACTTGTGGAAGGTTTCGGAACGATCAGTGAAGTCCTTGTGGAAGGTTTCGGAACGATCAGTGAAGTCCTTGTGGAAGGTTTCGGAACGATCAGTCAAGTATTTGTGGAAGGTTTCGGAACGATCAGTGAAGTCCTTGTGGAAGGTTTCGGAACGATCAGTGAAGTACTTGTGCAAGGTTTCGGAACGATCAGTAAAGTACTTGTGCGAGGTTTCGGAACGATCAGTGAAGTACTTGTGCGAGGTTTCGGAACGATCAGTGAAGTACTTGTGGAAGGTTTCGGAACGATCAGTGAAGTCCTTGTGGAAGGTTTCGGAACGATCAGTGAAGTACTTGTGCAAGGTTTCGGAACGATCAGTAAAGTACTTGTGCAAGGTTTCGGAACGATCAGTGAAGTACTTGTGGAAGGTTTCGGAACGATCAGTCAAGTACTTGTGGAAGGTTTCGGAACGATCAGTGAAGTCCTTGTGGAAGGTTTCGGAACGATCAGTGAAGTCCTTGTGGAAGGTTTCGGAACGATCAGTCAAGTACTTGTGGAAGGTTTCGGAACGATCAGTCAAGTACTTGTGGAAGGTTTCGGAACGATCAGTGAAGTCCTTGTGGAAGGTTTCGGAACGATCAGTGAAGTCCTTGTGGAAGGTTTCGGAACGATCAGTCAAGTATTTGTGGAAGGTTTCGGAACGATCAGTGAAGTCCTTGTGGAAGGTTTCGGAACGATCAGTGAAGTACTTGTGCAAGGTTTCGGAACGATCAGTAAAGTACTTGTGGAAGGTTTCGGAACGATCAGTGAAGTACTTGTGCGAGGTTTCGGAACGATCAGTGAAGTACTTGTGGAAGGTTTCGGAACGATCAGTCAAGTACTTGTGGAAGGTTTCGGAACGATCAGTGAAGTACTTGTGGAAGGTTTCGGAACGATCAGTGAAGTCCTTGTGGAAGGTTTCGGAACGATCAGTCAAGTACTTGTGGAAGGTTTCGGAACGATCAGTGAAGTACTTGTGGAAGGTTTCGGAACGATCAGTGAGGTACTTGTGGAAGGTTTCGGAACGATCAGTCAAGTACTTGTGGAAGGTTTCGGAACGATCAGTGAAGTCCTTGTGGAAGGTTTCGGAACGATCAGTGAAGTACTTGTGGAAGGTTTCGGAACGATCAGTGAAGTACTTGTGGATGGTTTCGGAACGATCAGTGAAGTACTTGTGGAAGGTTTCGGAACGATCAGTGAAGTACTTGTGCAAGGTTTCGGAACGATCAGTCAAGTATTTGTGGAAGGTTTCGGAACGATCAGTGAAGTACTTGTGCAAGGTTTCGGAACGATCAGTAAAGTACTTGTGGAAGGTTTCGGAACGATCAGTGAAGTCCTTGTGGAAGGTTTCGGAACGATCAGTGAAGTCCTTGTGGAAGGTTTCGGAACGATCAGTCAAGTATTTGTGGAAGGTTTCGGAACGATCAGTGAAGTCCTTGTGGAAGGTTTCGGAACGATCAGTGAAGTACTTGTGCAAGGTTTCGGAACGATCAGTAAAGTACTTGTGCGAGGTTTCGGAACGATCAGTGAAGTACTTGTTGAAGGTTTCGGAACGATCAGTGAAGTACTTGTGGAAGGTTTCGGAACGATCAGTAAAGTACTTGTGGAAGGTTTCGGAACGATCAGTGAAGTACTTGTGGAAGGTTTCGGAACGATCAGTGAAGTACTTGTGGAAGGTTTCGGAACGATCAGTGAAGTACTTGTGGAAGGTTTCGGAACGATCAGTGAAGTACTTGTGGAAGGTTTCGGAACGATCAGTGAAGTACTTGTGGAAGGTTTCGGAACGATCAGTGAAGTACTTGTGGAAGGTTTCGGAACGATCAGTGAAGTACTTGTGGTAGGTTTCGGAACGATCAGTGAAGTCCTTGTGGAAGGTTTCGGAACGATCAGTGAAGTACTTGTTGAAGGTTTCGGAACGATCAGTGAAGTACTTGTGGAAGGTTTCGGAACGATCAGTGAAGTCCTTGTTGAAGGTTTCGGAACGATCAGTGAAGTACTTGTGGAAGGTTTCGGAACGATCAGTGAAGTCCTTGTGGAAGGTTTCGGAACGATCAGTGAAGTACTTGTTGAAGGTTTCGGAACGATCAGTGAAGTACTTGTGGAAGGTTTCGGAACGATCAGTGAAGTCCTTGTTGAAGGTTTCGGAACGATCAGTGAAGTCCTTGTGGAAGGTTTCGGAACGATCAGTGAAGTACTTGTGCAAGGTTTCGGAACGATCAGTGAAGTTCTTGTGCAAGGTTTCGGAACGATCAGTGAAGTACTTGTGGAAGGTTTCGGAACGATCAGTGAAGTACTTGTGGAAGGTTTCGGAACGATCAGTGAAGTTCTTGTGGAAGGTTTCGGAACGATCAGTGAAGTACTTGTGGAAGGTTTCGGAACGATCAGTGAAGTACTTGTGGATGGTTTCGGAACGATCAGTGAAGTACTTGTGGAAGGTTTCGGAACGATCAGTGAAGTTCTTGTGGAAGGTTTCGGAACGATCAGTCAAGTACTTGTGGAAGGTTTCGGAACGATCAGTGAAGTACTTGTGGAAGGTTTCGGAACGATCAGTGAAGTCCTTGTGGAAGGTTTCGGAACGATCAGTGAAGTCCTTGTGGAAGGTTTCGGAACGATCAGTGAAGTCCTTGTGGAAGGTTTCGGAACGATCAGTGAAGTCCTTGTGGATGGTTTCGGAACGATCAGTGAGGTACTTGTGGATGGTTTCGGAACGCACACGATATGGCAGGGTTTGGATTCATTGCTATAGCGTCTTGTCAGTCCACAGGTGGTTCCGTATACTGCTCACCGGCATGCATCCCAAGTCTAAGAGAAAGTGCTGCATATCAATAATTTCACTATCCGATTTTTCCATCATTCATTTTTGATTATGAACAATTGGTTCTCCCATCACATATTTGTGGAAGTTTACACACTTGATGATTTGATTCCGAGTCGCTGAAAACTTAACAGAGACTTGTGTTGTGTTCTTGTAGCACCAGAGCTATGATATGTCATGATTGGAACTAAGAACGAGCCTTGCACTCTACTGTATCGACCTCCGTGCGCTGTCAACAGGCCGGTGAAGAAGATGAGTCGGTGCCTCTTGAAGAGCTTCTTTGATATCAATCCGTCGTTAACAGCTATCCAACTGAGAGGTCACACTTCTTGGTCACATCGAGTCTCACGACACTCCCTTTCATACACATTTTAATTGTCCATTCCTGGAAGTAGCAAGTTTTCAGGAATAACCCGTTTCACTGCTCCCCGGATGTGGGAGTGCTCCCAGCGGGCATATTGCGAAGTTGAGCTTCTCGCCGCAACCGCAGAGACGACGTGGCACTTCAGTCGCTGCAAGAACAAGTTGTCGTCAATGAGGAGCTGATGAAGGATCGAAACACTCAACCGTTCATGCTGGAAATATCAGGAAACGGATGATCGTAAGTTCATTTCATCTAGTTTGTAAAGTTGGCTAGAGTATGTTCGATGTAAGAACGTTTTGCTGCCGGGCTTCCATCATTCTATAGTTACTGGGGAAACGTGATAGTTACGTCTGCGGGTGAGTGATATGGGCATAATAAAGTGGATAACGATGGAGAGCTCAATGATGCACCTTGTGTGTAGAGCAATCAGGTCACTGCCTTTCTGTTGTATTCATCACTCATTTTAATCGTTTCACAATTCGATCGATCGGACCAGTTGTTCGAATCCCCAGTTAGTTTTCAGTCATTTGGGATTTCCATCGAATCGGCTCATTGGTGTAAAACTTCGTGTGAGCTCATTATTATCATATTGACATTCCTAAAAACTATGAATCCATTCAGAAGAAATCTTTTTCCTATTATTTTTCTCTGGATTGCTCTCAGAGGGATCATACAAACTGTGGGAGTGGTCTTCTCAGAAGTGATGCTACAGAACACGTCTCAGAACTATACACAATCGAATTGGTTGGTGACAGTCATGTGTATGCCAAGTTCCAACTGGAATTTGTTCGATCTGTGGAGCGAGATCAAGAAGAAAAATCAAATATTTTCTTCCGAGTTGTGAAATTGATTCTCTGCCTTGTTCATACAATTCGTCACCTCAAGAGGAAAAGGTCGTATGTAACAATTTCGCGAATTTTGGGATTATACATGAAAAAATCGAGCTTGAGCTGAATTTTCTGTTTTCAATAATGTCTTATGTCTTGTGCGACATACCAGAGTCGATAAAGTAGCAAGGGTAGAACTACTTCAACGACTATTATACCTCGCGCTCATCTCACAACGCATATTTCGCGTTTCACTAGTATTAAATAATATACACTCGCAAAAATGAATAAACTCAGTCTTCATTCACTTATATCAAATACAGACAGAAATTATTTTATTTATTTATTTATTCAATAATTCCTCTAACCCTCTTCCGAGGAAATCGGAATGGTTAGCAGTCTACAATTATCAGCTTACTAACTTATAAATGTGGCTTATAACATTACAATATGATATTGAGTAGCTCCATTGATAATCACCAATGATGACAATGAAAGTGATATTTGAAATGATAATGATATTAATATTTGAATGAATATTTAAAATATTTGAATCAATATTCAAAATATTCTAATTAATATTTAAAATAGTCCCAATGAATGAAAATAGGTTCTTTAATTTTTAGCTCCAAATTCCAGGTGATGTTCAATTATTGTGAAGTTCAATTTGGAAATACATTTCATCTTGAAATTGGCACTGATTGGAACTATCAGGAATTCTGATTTTTTCAATCAATTTCGATTCTTAGAAAATGATTACAGTTCTGCAATAATTCTAGTTCTGATTGATTCTAATTATAAGTTATTTTGAATATTGATTCAAATTTTCCAGATAAAGCCAGTGGAATTGAATTTGCGAATTGCAATTGTAATGATGGTATTAATAATATTTCGGCGGAATATTTTTTTGAGAATTCTAATTACATAGCGTGAATCACGTATGCGGAAATTATGGTTACATTATATCAAACGTGAGACAAAAGAATATAGCACAAGAAGCAGCACGATGGGACAATTGAAAGAACTCTTGGAAATAAAAATGTTCTCTTTTATAAAATTGAATTCGTTGATCGTACAGACCATCCGACGTCATAGAAGATGCTATCAACACATGCGTCCTTATTGCCTCAAATACGACGTTTTTGATGGAGTAAATATATATATATATATATATATATATATATGATAATTAAACTTCTCAGATACGATCCAATATCGAGATATTTGGGATATTATAAATCTGTCGAAAAAGATACGCCCGTCGAAAAGATATCCCGGTAGAGGCGTATCTTTTCCGACAGAACTATAATATCCCATATATATATATATATATATATATATATATATATATATATATATATATATATATATATATATATATATATATATATATATATATGAATATATATTACATACGACATAACGTTTCCATCAAATTACCGAATTATAGGTCACACAAGACATACGACGTTGTTGAAAACAAAAAATTCAGCTCGAGCTCGATTTTTCCATGTATAAACCTAAAACTCGCGAAATTGTTACATACGACCTCTTTCTTTTGAGGTGACGAACTATGGTACCAACAGTGGCGGTTCCTGAGGTAAGGCAGGAAGGAAGGCAGCAGGGTCTCCCCTAAAATTTCAGAAAGGCTTGCCACACAACCATAAATGGAAAAAATATCGTTATTAATACTAGTCAAACGCGAAATATGCGTTGTAATATGAGCGAGATATCCCAATAAGGTATAAAAGTCGTTGAAGTAGTTCTACCCTTGCTTCTTTATCGACTCTGGTATTCTACACACCTTGATATCTGAATAAGCTATAAAAGTCCTTGAAGTACTTCTACCCTTGCTACTTTATCGACTCTGGTATTCTACACACCTTGATATCTGAATAAGCTATAAAAGTCGTTAAAGTAGTTCTACTCTTGCCACTTCATTGACTCTGGTATTCTACACACCTTGACGTATATAAAAAATACTTCATTGTTGGTCAACTCTTGAATCTAGAAAGCAGTGAATCTCGGCAACTCAATTCTGTCACAATTTTTACGATATATCTATGACTATCAATAACGTAACGGGATAAGCAACACGGCATAAGTCCTATCCTTTTAACATTAGGCCGTTTTCACCATGATGGAATCAGCGCGCTGTCGTGTACATTTGTGAGATTCGCAATTTCAAATCAAATTGTACGTATTAGGCTCGTATTTCAATATATAGTACATAGTTGTACAATTGCATTGATTTTAATCTTTCTCGTAGATGATGAGTAATTATCCAGTTATCAAATGGTAAATATAGCAGTAGGGCTCTTGACTAGGGGACTAATATGCTTTTACAGACGTATTTTAAATTTAGATTGGCTAATTCAAATGAAATTTATCCCAATATTGTTTAATGCAGTTGGAAAGAGCTGGATTCACAGATTGCATTACATCTATCACTTGTATAGATCAACATACAACAATACCAGCAAATCATCATAACATTTGTGAGGCGGCATCCCTTTGATGTACGCATGGTGCGAAAGGAAACCGCCATGTTGCTTATCCCGTTACGTTATTGATAGTCATAGGATATATTTGATGAATATCATCAGTTATTTTGTTTTTTTCTTCAAAACGGCTGATTGGAATGGCATACAAAATCGTGAAAATGTGTAAAATCTATGTATACACATTTAACGAAAATGACATTCCATTTGGAGAGATTTTATTTTTCAACAGTTTCCGCCCAACCAAATCTTATGGGTTTTTTAGAAACTTTGAGATGATTTTTCTCAAAATCGGTCTGACCGATTCATTCCAAAAACTATACAGTTCTAAGTTGAATGAGTTAGCGTGTACAAACAAATTTGCATGTTCATCAGTCAACCCTTGCGACCTGTGGAGTGCTTACAAACAAAAAAAACAGACAAAGCCCTATAAGAGTGGGATGGTCGCTACGCTCATCAATCAGTCATTCTTTTCTTTCTTCAAACTGGCTGATTGGAATTGCTTACACTAGTAAAACGCGAAATATGCGTTGTAAGATGAGCGAGATATCTGAATAAGGTATAAAAGTCGTTGAAGTAGTTCTACCCTTGCTACTTTATAGACTCTGGTATTCTACACACCTTGATATCTGAATAAGCTATAAAAGTCGTTGCTGTAGTTCTACTCTTGCCACTTCATTGACTCTGGTTGATGAGCGTAGCGAAGTCTCCATCCCACTCTTATAGGGCTTTGTCTGTGTGTTTTTTTTTTTTTTTTTTTTTTTTTTTTTTTTTTTTTTTTTTTGTTTGTAAGCACTCCACAGGTCGCAAGGGTTGACTGATCAACATGAAACTTTTTTTGTACACGCAAACTCATCCAACTTAGAACTGTATAGTTTTTGGGATGAATCGGTCGGACCGATTTTGAGAATCATCATCTCAAAGTTTCTAAAAACCCCATAAGATTTGGCTGGGCGGAAAATGTTGAAAAATAAAATCTCTCCAAATGGGATGAAATTCTCTCTAAATGTGTGTACATGGATTTTACACATTATTACGATTTTTTAAGCAATTCTGATCAGTCGTTTTGGAGAAAAAAAATAAAATGACTGATAATATTCATAAAATATATCATAAAAATTATGACAGAATTAAGTTGTCGAGATTCACTGCTTTCTAGATTCAAGAGTTGACCAACAATGAAGTATTTTTTATATGCGTCAAGGTGTGTAGAATACCAGAGTCAATGAAGTGGCAAGAGTAGAACTTCTTTAACGACTTTTATAGCTTATTCAGATATCAAGGTGTGTAGAATACCAAAGTCGATAAAGTAGCAAGAGTAAAACTATTTCAAGGACTTTTATACCTTATTGAGATATCTCGCTCATCTTACAACGCATATTTCGCGTTTGACTAGTATTCTAAACACCTTGACGCATATAAAAAATACTTCATTGTTGGTCAACTCTTGAATCTAGAAAGCAGTGAATCTCGGCAACTCAATTCTGTCACAATTTTTACGATATATTTGATGAATATTATCAGTTATTCTATTTTTTTCTTCAAAACGGCTGATTAGAATTGCTTACAAAATCGTGATAACGTGCAAAATCTATGCATACACATTCGGAGAAAATTTCATCCCATTTGAAGAGATTTTATTTTTCAACATTTTCCGCCCGGCCAAATCTTATGAGGTTTTTAAAAATTTGAGATAATATTTCTCAAAATCGGTTAAACCGATTCATTCCAAAAACTTTACAGTTCTAAGTTGGATGAGTTTGCGTGTACAAAAAAAGTTTTATGTTGATCAGTCAACCCTTGCGACCTGTGGAGTGCTTACAAAAAAAAAAAAAAAAAAAAAAACACACAGACAAAGCCCCATAAGAGTGGGATGAAGACTCCGCTACGCTCATCAATTATTCAATGGAAATGGTCAAAAAGTTTTGACGAATACTCAAGATGAAGTACTTATTTTTATTGTTTTAGGCCACTGGGTGTGTATTCACATATCATTATATCTTAAGGCTGAATTGAATTATTCCAATATCAACACAGATGCGTTATTAATGGAATACTAAATTGGAATAGTTTTAAAATTATAGTAAAAACTCCACAAACTATAAAATGATAATATGGACAAATAAAAATTGTCATCTACAATATTGCTTTTCTACTTCTCTTGTTTGCAAAGCTGTTTATAACATCATCAAAGTCCAAGTTTCCCGGGCCCCCCTTGAGCCCGCGGGCCCCGAGTGTCAGACTTGGCCGGCGTGCCCTCTCGGCAGCCCTGCCGTCCGGCAGAGTATCTGTCAAACAGTCGTTGGTACTTCTGCATTTCGGTTGGTATTCCTGATATGTTCATCAAGTGTCAAAAGTGGTCAAAATTAAAGATGTACAAATGCGGCTTTTCCGTAACCATGTCAATTGAAAAAACCACATAATATTGTATAACCTACGCATTTCTGAAAAAAGTTGATGGCAAGAACTCTGAAATCGTGGATCGATATCGTACACGCAGTTTGTACATCAAACAGGCAGTGCAATCGCCTACGTCACGCCCGGAAGTGAGAAGTTGAACTTGAACCAATTGTCAAGGTCGCAACGGACGTCAAGCTTCTGATTGGAGCACGTGACCAAACGGACCGTCAACAAAGTCCTGATGTGTTTGTATGAACGCACCATTACTCTGGAGTAACCCTGTGACACGAGTCCACAACTTGGCCGCAAAGAACAACTAGAGCGTTTTCCCTCGCTGTTCAAAACATCCTCCATGGTTAATTGGATGAACGAAGCGAAGACTCAATTTCACCATACCCGAAAAAAAAGTACTTTTTTTTCGTTTTTTTTTTTTGTTCGCGCTCCACAGGTCAGACGAAAATTCAAAATCAGTTAAAACTTGGCACACACAAGTATTCTCATCTAATTTGATACTGTAAAGTTTTGAGGCGCGATCGGTTGAACCACTTCTGAGAAAACTCATTTCAAAGTTTTCAAAAATCTCACGAGAATAACCCAGAAAAAAAATTCATGAAAAATATTTTATCCGAGAGAATTCAAATTCTCAGGAAATTTTAATCTGATGAAACACATTGTACCGAACTTCCACTCAAATCGGATCAGCCGTTTTGATGTAAAAAAATATATAATGTAATTTTTGTGAATCATTCAAAGCTATGAAAATACCTATTAAATTCAAGCTACAGGTGTCACCACCTAATTGTAAACGATTAAAACAAAGCCTTCTTTAATACCATAGAAATTAATGATGGAAAATAAGATGGCAGTGATGTAATGGTTCGGATCTCAAGGTGTATATATATATATATACATATATAATAACCAATTCAAAGATAAGTTGATATGTTCCAGCTCATCCATCAACGCGGAAACACATAACGCGTTTGCCTTATATGATCCTCATAAGTTCTCCCCGAAGTGTTTGAGACACCGTATTATCGAAAGATTATGCGCATAAGCTACAAGAAATACAGTTAAAACTTGAAAGCATCACATTGGCAACTTCCTGTCTTGGAGAAGAGAGCGGAGGATCCTTGAAGCTTGGACTCCTCCGTACACCATTCTGCGCACGCGCTACACTTTCAAGAGGATACATCTTTCAGCCAGAAATAACTTAATGAATATATCGTATGAAGAGAGAATACACTCTCATTAAATAAGCTTTGAGGAGGACTCTCGTTAAATTCCTCTCCGCAGCTTTTCGCTCGATATTACTGCACGGGCCAACACGCGGCAAGATCAACGCAGCGTTCGAAAAGTCAAACTTTGTTCGAGATTAAATGGAATCAGAACTCTTAACGACCAAGCCCCATTCACAAAGAAACGTCAACATGACGTCTATCATACACCGGCACATGTAGCTCAGTGGCTAAAGCACTTGCGGCGTGTGATCCGGGAGGTGGGGGGTATATCGGACCTGGTTCGAACTCCTCCAGGGCTACTCGTGGTTGCCGTCTGTTGTGAGGGCTGTTATGCCGGGATGGTTCCTACGATATAGACCACGACCGCTTCCTTCCCATCACCCAAACAACCCTGAACCAATCATCACAAAGCCAGATCAGTCACTCATGCGGAGCCAATAGATCTGGGTTGATATGAGAGGCCGTTGCTAGGCCCAATATATCGAGCAAAAATACATTCAACGTAGCCGCTGGGGGCACAATTGGCGACTCGAAATGGGCGTGGTTTTACCAGTCAGCCTTCTGGATCTATATCAATTGACGTCATTCAGAGTAACCAGCACTATTGGATATTTTAATTTCACTTCAGTTCCAACAACCACATCAATTGGATGTTATGATTTGTGACGTCAATGGGGCGGAGACTGCGAGTCGTCAATTGTATGAATACATGATATAGACGATCATGTTATTATAACCAGGTAAACGCAGCATGCGTTGTGAGATGGGCTTGGGATGAACGCCGGAAAGCTCGCCGCGAGATAGGAAGAGTTCTGAGGGGTATCACAGATACCCGGAAGATGAACACGGAGAAACCTGAGGCCGTGCTCATCGAAGCAAACAAGCGTACCCGGGGCTGTCGACCAAACAGACTAGACTAGACAGAACTAGTTCGGCCGATTTGGACATTGTGTTGCCTATATCTCATTCGCTTGAGGTATCAATACCATGCATATCGCTCCATAGAGATAGGGTTGTCATGGGCAAAACGCCAATATGCTCGAGTCGACAAAAAAACTTAGAGTCTCCAAATCGCCACAAACATTTTTTTCTTGGGTCCGCACATTGAGCCTGTTGCCCAATATCACTACAGGTCAATTGTGAGAATGTGTAATCTTTTGCAAATTGGCCGGGTCACGTGCCGGTTCACATCCGGGCATTCACCGGTCCAGTCTGGTATATGGGTAAAATGATGAATATTCCCTGTCTTTTGACAGTGGAAACATTGTGGAGATGTGTGATCAACATAAGAAATGTTACAAGTATTTATATCTACAAAAAACAGTTACACGATTGGCTGAAATTATCTGGCAGGCAGTTTTGTTCTAAACTAGTATACAGGAATTAATTTTCAGCTGTTTACGCATCTTTCATATAGCCCTTATCCTTATATTATTAGATTCATCGTAATTAAAGTCGTTCAGTTTCTTTCATTTATATCAATAATCAATTAATCTGTCACTCAATAAAAACCTCTACGTAATTTGTTTTTCTGTTATTTCAACTAGAGAGAGCTATTTCAAAATGTTTAATTTATTTAGGGGTGATACCTTCACTATTCGCAATTATTTTTCTATGTTAATATACTAACATCTATTTATTAATGTCCTTGGTTCATAATTCCATAATCTTTTAATATAATTATATAATTAACACCTATTTGTTCATTTCATGTCTTTGTTTCCTAAATTTTCAGCTACTAAAAATCTATTATTGTATCATAACTTACTGTCAGCCCGCACACAAGAATATTAGATTCTTAAGCGGGCTTCTGTTCTATATTATTTTTGTTTCGTTTTTGTTTTGTATACCAATCCATGTACAATGTAATTCTTGGAACAGAATAAAATGAATTTTGAATTTGACTTTGAATTTGAGCATCTCGATCTATGAGAGAATTCAAAGGAGTGAAGCGGGAGGAAACATACGCACAGATAAGACTCTTTCAATGACAGACATTCTGCTTGAATCTAGTCGTAGGATGAAGATTCGGAACCAGGATAACTCGACTTCATCCCGGTCCTGCTTTTCCCTTCACACAGAGGAATACTAATTGTGTCATTTTATAGCAATATAACTTTGCACATTTCCCTGAAGTTTCTGATGGCTAGAGAGCTATAGTCACTTTGATGGGTTTGTGATGATGATATACTTCCTTCGGGAGAGATGAAGGCTCGAACCACCCGTGTGCTAGTGGTGTGGGATAGGGGGGACGGTCGCTCGGAACCTCCATCTCTCGTGGATACAAGTTACACACGAGAGATGAAGGCTTGAACCACCCGTGTGCTAGTGGTGTGGGATAGGGGGGACGGTCGCTCGGAACCTTCATCTCTCGTGGATACAAGTTACACACTAGAGATGGAGGCTCGAACCACCCGTGCGCTAGTGGTGTGAGATAGGGGAGACGGTCGCTCGGAACCTTCATCTCTCGTGGATACAAGTTACACACGAGAGATGGAGGCTCGAACCACCCGTGCGCTAGTGGTGTGGGATAGGGGGGACGGTCGCTCGGGACCTTCATCTCTCGTGGATACAAGTTACACACGAGAGATGGAGGCTCGAACCACCCGTGCGCTAGTGGTGTGGGATAGGGGGGACGGTCGCTCGGGACCTTCATCTCTCGTGGATACAAGTTACACACGAGAGATGGAGGCTCGAACCACCCGTGCGCTAGAGGTGTGGGATAGGGGAGACGGTTGCTCGGAACCTCCATATCTCGTGGATACATGTTACACACGAGAGATGGAGGCTCGAACCACCCGTCCGCTAGTGGTGTGGGATAGGGGGGACGGTCGCTCGGAGCCTCCATCTCTTGTGGATACAAGTTACACACGAGAGATGGAGGCTCGAACCACCCGTGCGCTAGTGGTGTGGGATAGGGGAGACGGTCGCTCGGAACCTCCATCTCTCGTGGATACAAGTTACACACGAGAGATGGAGGCTCGAACCACCCGTCCGCTAGTGGTGTGGCATAGGGGAGACGGTCGCTCGGAACCTCCATCTCTCGTGGATACAAGTTACACACGAGAGATGGAGGCTCGAACCACCCGTGCGCTAGAGGTGTGGGATAGGGGAGACGGTTGCTCGGAACCTCCATATCTCGTGGATACATGTTACACACGAGAGATGGAGGCTCGAACCACCCGTGCGCTAGTGGTGTGGGATAGGGGGGACGGTCGCTCGGGACCTTCATCTCTCGTGGATACAAGTTACACACGAGAGATGGAGGCTCGAACCACCCGTGCGCTAGAGGTGTGGGATAGGGGGGACGGTTGCTGGGGACCTTCATCTCTCGTGGATACAAGTTACACACGAGAGATGGAGGCTCGAACCACCCGTCCGCTAGTGGTGTGGGATAGGGGAGACGGTCGCTCGGAACCTCCATCTCTCGTGGATACAAGTTACACACGAGAGATGGAGGCTCGAACCACCCGTGCGCTAGAGGTGTGGCATAGGGGAGACGGTTGCTCGGAACCTCCATATCTCGTGGATACATGTTACACACGAGAGATGGAGGCTCGAACCACCCGTCCGCTAGTGGTGTGGCATAGGGGAGACGGTCGCTCGGAACCTCCATCTCTCGTGGATACAAGTTACACACGAGAGATGGAGGCTCGAACCACCCGTGCGCTAGTGGTGTGGGATAGGGGAGACGGTCGCTCGGAACCTCCATCTCTCGTGGATACAAGTTACACACGAGAGATGGAGGCTCGAACCACCCGTCCGCTAGTGGTGTGGGATAGGGGGGACGGTCGCTCGGAACCTCCATCTCTCGTGGATACAAGTTACACACGAGAGATGAAGGCTCGAACCACCCGTGCGCTAGTGGTGTGGGATAGGGGGGACGGTCGCTCGGAACCTCCATCTCTCGTGGATACAAGTTACACACGAGAGATGAAGGCTCGAACCACTCGTGCGCTAGTGGTGTGGGATAGGGGGGACGGTCGCTCGGAACCTCCATATCTCGTGGATACAAGTTACACACGAGAGATGAAGGCTCGAACCACCCGTGCGCTAGTGGTGTGGGATAGGGGGCACGGTCGCTCGGAACCTCCATCTCTCTTGGCTACAAGTTACACACGAGAGATGAAGGCTCGAACCACCTGTGCGCTAGTGGTGTAGGATAGGGGGGACGGTCGCTCGGAACCTCCATCTCTCGTGGATACAAGTTACACACGAGAGATGAAGGCTCGAACCACCCGTGTGCCAGTGGTGTGGGATAGGGGGCACGGTCGCTCGGAACCTCCATCTCTCTTGGCTACAAGTTACACACGAGAGATGGAGGCTCGAACCACCTGTGCGCTAGTGGTGTGGGATAGGGGGGACGGTTGCTCGGAACCTCCATCTCTCTTGGCTACAAGTTACACACGAGAGATGAAGGCTCGAACCACCTGTGCGCTAGTGGTGTAGGATAGGGGGGACGGTCGCTCGGAACCTCCATCTCTCGTGGATACAAGTTACACACAAGAGAGAGGAAGGCTCGAACCACCCGTGTGCCAGTGGTGTGGGATAGGGGGCACGGTCGCTCGGAACCTCCATCTCTCTTGGCTACAAGTTACACACGAGAGATGGAGGCTCGAACCACCTGTGCGCTAGTGGTGTGGGATAGGGGGGACGGTTGCTCGGAACCTCCATCTCTCGTGGATACAAGTTACACACGAGAGATGAAGGCTCGAACCACCCGTGCGCTAGTGGTGTGGGATAGGGGGCACGGTCGCTCGGAACCTCCATCTCTCTTGGCTACAAGTTACACACGAGAGATGGAGGCTCGAACCACCCGTGCGCTAGTGGTGTGGGATAGGGTGACGGTCGCTCGGGACCTTCCTCTCTCGTGGATACAAGTTACACACGAGAGATGGAGGCTTGAACCACCCGTGCGCTAGTGGTGTGGGATAGGGGGCACGGTCGCTCGGAACCTCCATCTCTCTTGGCTACAAGTTACACACGAGAGATGGAGGCTCGAACCACCCGTGCGCTAGTGGTGTGGGATAGGGGGACGGTCGCTCGGGACCTTCCTCTCTCGTGGATACAAGTTACACACGAGAGATGGAGGCTTGAACCACCCGTGTGCCAGTGGTGTGGGATAGGGGGCACGGTCGCTCGGAACCTCCATCTCTCTTGGCTACAAGTTACACACGAGAGATGGAGGCT
Source organism: Brachyptera risi (assembly GCA_964007535.1). NCBI lineage: Eukaryota > Metazoa > Arthropoda > Insecta > Plecoptera > Taeniopterygidae > Brachyptera > Brachyptera risi. Next base: position 2,656,905 of record OZ023331.1, read on the forward strand.
CGAACCACCCGTGCGCTAGTGGTGTGGGATAGGGGGACGGTCGCTCGGGACCTTCCTCTCTCGTGGATACAAGTTACACACGAGAGATGGAGGCTTGAACCACCCGTGCGCTAGTGGTGTGGGATAGGGGGGACGGTCGCTTGGAACCTCCATCTCTCGTGGATACAAGTTACACACAAGAGAGAGGAAGGCTCGAACCACCCGTGTGCTAGAGGTGTGGCATAGGGGGGACGGTTGCTCGGAACCTCCATCTCTCTTGGCTACAAGTTACACACGAGAGATGGAGGCTTGAACCACCCGTGCGCTAGTGGTGTGGGATAGGGGGGACGGTTGCTCGGAACCTCCATCTCTCGTGGACACAAGTTACACACGAGAGATGGAGGCTCGAACCACCCGTGCGCTAGTGGTGTGGGATAGGGGGCACGGTCGCTCGGAACCTCCATCTCTCTTGGCTACAAGTTACACACGAGAGATGAAGGCTCGAACCACCTGTGCGCTAGTGGTGTGGGATAGGGGGGACGGTTGCTCGGAACCTCCATCTCTCGTGGATACAAGTTACACACGAGAGATGGAGGCTCGAACCACCCGTGCGCTAGTGGTGTGAGATAGGGGGGACGGTCGCTTGGAACCTCCATCTCTCGTGGATACAAGTTACACACGAGAGATGGAGGCTCGAACCACCTGTGCGCTAGTGGTGTAGGATAGGGGGGACGGTCGCTCGGAACCTCCATCTCTCGTGGATACAAGTTACACACGAGAGATGAAGGCTCGAACCACCCGTGCGCTAGTGGTGTGGGATAGGGGGGACGGTCGCTCGGAACCTTCATCTCTCGTGGATACAAGTTACACACGAGAGATGAAGGCTTGAACCACCCGTGCGCTAGTGGTGTGGGATAGGGGGGACGGTCGCTCGGAACCTCCATCTCTCGTGGATACAAGTTACACACAAGAGAGAGGAAGGCTCGAACCCCCCGTCCGCTAGTGGTGTGGGATAGGGGAGACGGTCGCTCGGAACCTTCCTCTCTCGTGGATACAAGTTACACACAAGAGAGAGGAAGGCTCGAACCCCCCGTCCGCTAGTGGTGTGGGGTAGGGGGGACGGTCGCTCGGAACCTTCCTCTCTCGTGGATACAAGTTACACAAGAGAGAGGAAGGCTCGAACCCCCCGTCCGCTAGTGGTGTGGGATAGGGGGGACAGTTGCTCGGAACCTCCATCTCTCGTAGATACAAGTTACACACGAGAGATGAGGGCTCGAACCCCCCGTCCGCTAGTGGTGTGGGATAGGGGGGACAGTTGCTCGGAACCTCCATCTCTCGTAGATACAAGTTACACACGAGAGATGGAGGCTCGAACCACCCGTGCGCTAGTGGTGTGGGATAGGGGGGACGGTTGCTCGGAGCCTCCATCTCTCTTGGCTACAAGTTACACAAGAGAGATGAAGGCTCGAACCCCCCGTCCGCTAGTGGTGTGGGATAGGGGGGACGGTTGCTCGGAGCCTCCATCTCTTGTGGATACAAGTTACACAAGAGAGATGAAGGCTTGAACCACCCGTGCGCTAGTGGTGTGGGATAGGGGAGACGGTCGCTCGGAACCTCCATCTCTCGTAGATACAAGTTACACACGAGAGATGAGGGCTCGAACCACCCGTGCGCTAGTGGTGTGGGATAGGGGGGACGGTCGCTCGGAACCTCCATCTCTTTAGCTACAAGTTACACACGAGAGATGGAGGCTCGAACCACCCGTGCGCCAGTGGTGTGGGATAGGGGGGACGGTCGTTCGGAACCTCCATCTCTCGTGGATACAAGTTACACACGAGAGATGAAGGCTCGAACCACCTGTGTGCTAGTGGTGTGGAATAGGGGAGACGGTCGCTCGGAGCCCCTCATGTGATGGATACAAGTATAAACACATGTTGCTGCTTGTAAGGTCTCAGCACATTCCAGCGTCGCGTGTATATTGGAGGGGACCGATCCATAGGGTAACAATTCCCGTGGTTACGCAACATACTAGGCATACGCGTCATGTGTCACTATACGTTGATGGATGGGATGTAGTAGTAGTGTTTATTCCTTCAACCCTCTCCCGAGGAAATCGGTACACAATTCACATATTTCACAATATAACTCATAAATAGCAAAACAATCGAGTATGACAGTATAAGCCGTCACTTTTGATTTATCAATTAATTGATAATTATCAGTAGAAGACGATAGTGTTCTACTATTTTGCTTTGAGCTTGGCTCCACCATAAGAAACCGTGTAATTATTAACACAGGAAAGTTTTTCGTCCAAACTTAGGCTCCCATAAAGTCGATTCCGAGTCTGCGCAGTTGAACTGTCGTGAATTTAGGGGAGAGTGTTCATCATATAGGCCTATATACTGTTCAACGTGATTGGTTGTATATACTGATGCCATCATTATACTAGACCAATAAGCAGGACTGGATTGTCACAATTGACGACTATAGTGATTGACCCGCCCATAACCGTCACAAAACAGATCATCCAATTAAATGGGCTTTGTTATGTGGGAAATTTCACCTTGACCTATCAGAGTAACTCTAAATGCCCACATGAAGTATAGATCCAGGTGGCCCTGGCGATCAGCCACGCCTATTACTAGTGGTCAATTGCTGACATGTTTGACAGATTCAAAAGAAGTCGAACATTCTCGATCCTCTGTACGAGCATGGAAACTATAATTTCTAAGACGCAATTAATGTGTGGGTGATTTCGCTATATAGCTAAGTACTTATGACATCCTCGGAGGAAGATACCCAATATGCATATGAAATATCCAGAGGGCGAATTCAGGTACCTTTTTACTCTCTTAAATTTAAGCTGGCGTAAATTTAATACGACAGCTACAGTCATTCGCCTGAATTTACACATCGTAAATGGTCATATACGACATCAAAAACGTACTGGAATTAGCTTTGTCTTATATTTACGATAAGGCAGCTATTTAAGAGATTAAAGTCTACCTGAATCCGCCCCCAGGTCACCAAATTTGTAACTATAGAGAAGGCATAATCAACATAGTTATGGAATGAATATCTCGCTCATCTTACAACGCACATTTCGCGTTTTCCTAGTTCATTTTCATCGGACCGCCATTTTCTAAACATATCTCGATATCGTATTCGAGTAGGCGATATTCTGCATGGATCTCTCGAGAGAACGATTCCTGTGTGAACTGCGTGTCTTTCATTAGAGACCGTATTCCACAAGCTTCAGCCGCTTCGAATCAATACACTTCTCCGTTTTATCTCACTGGAAATTGCGAATGACAAATAATAAAAAGAGATCGAGCACCGAAAGTTTGTGACGACAAAAAAAAATCAGATTAAATTCGTCCGTCGGCCCCAAGTCGCTTCTGAGGCTATTGGAGCAGAAGGGTTCGTGTTGGTGCGGGGTGGGGGGGGGGGGAGGGGGGGAAACTGACACCATGCGAGACCGACCGACCAGTAATCGAATTCGCCAAACTTGGATATCTTGAAATTCTTCCGCGTGATATTTCAAACAAAAACTCTCGCCCAAAAATACGCAATTTTCTCTTCAATTTCTAATATCAAAGCTGAGCTTCAATTACCGGTCTCACTTTGATTGTGTACGTCATTTCTTCGAACATATCGGTGTGATTGTTTTCGAAGATCGAAGAACAACACTGCGATTATCTCACTTCATCGATCGATCGAGAACTGCTCAAGGTCAACAGTCTATATTCTCTATGCGCACGCGCACACGATCTCGATCGCTAGCCAATGTCGATAAGTTTTTTGATGAGCGTAGCGAAGTCTCCATCCCACTCTTATAGGACTTTGTCTGTGTGTTTTTTTTTGGGGTTTGTAAGCACTCCACAGGTCGCAAGGGTTGACTGATCAACATGAAACTTTTTTTGTACACGCAAACTCATCCAACTTAGAACTGTAACGTTTTGGGAATGAATCGGTCAGACTGATTCTGAGAAAAATCATCTCAAAGTTTCTAAAAACCTCATAAGATTTGGCTGGGCGGAAAATGTTGAAAAATAAAATCTCTCCAAATGGGATGAAATTTTCTTTAAATGTGTATACATAGATTTTACACATTATCACGATTTTGTAAGCAATTCTGATCAGTCGTTTTGGAGAAAAAAAAATAAAATGACTGATAATATTCATGAAATATATCATAAAAATTGTGACAGAATCAAGTTGTCGAGATTCACTGCTTTCTAGATTCAAGAGTTGCCCAACAATGAAGTATTTTTCATATGCGTCAAGGTGTGTAGAATAACAGAGTCAATGAAGTGGCAAGAGTAGAACTACTTTAACGACTTTTATAGCTTATTCAGATATCAAGGTGTGTAGAATACCAGAGTCGATAAAGTAGCAAGGGTTGAACTACTTCAACAACTTTTATACCTCTCGCTCATCTTACAACGCATATTACGCGTTTGACTAGTAGTCGATAAATACGTCACTTTATACCAATTATTGGTCAATATGAGTCCTTTGTGATCCAACTCTCACAAGAACCGCCAGTGCGCCGACGCGATATACCAGGCTGTGTGAGCCTACCAGGCCAATGCAAAAACAATGAAAACATGACATTATATTTTAGCTGCGAATCTATGATACGATGCGTTTTACAATTAGGCCTACATATATCAAGGACAGCGTCTGAAATTGAAATTTCACGAATCAAGGAAAGCGTCTGAAAATAGTGTGGAATACGGTATATGAAAAATTAAATCGGTATTAAATCATGCTATTAAACGATTAAAAACGATGAAATTACGGTAATTTGTGCCTGGAATATTTCAAGACAAAAATATCGCCACCATTTCCATCTAAACGAGTCAGTTCTCGACATCGACTATAGTTAACGACTGGGACTTGTAGAGTCGAGAAGTTATGTAGATCGAGATCGTCGAGTTGCCATAGGAAATCACGCTAGATGGAGTTAACGATCGAGAACCAAGCTGTCGACGAGAATTACTCGATCTCCATCGACCATATTACAGGGAATTCGACATCGGATTGAACTGGGATCGAACCGAGTCAATTAGAGTGTTGTATACATGGAGCCTGTCGAGTCAATAAATTCTCATTTTTCGAAACAATTTTGTCATTGGATGAGTGAAGCGAAAACTCAATTTCACCATACCCGAAAAAAAGACTATTTTTCGCGCTCCACAGGTCAGACGAAAATTCAAAATCGGTTGAAACTTGGCACACACAAGTATCCTTATCCAATTCGATACTGTATAGTTTTGAGGCACGATCGGTTGAGCCACTTCTGAGAAAACTCATTTCAAAGTTTTCAAAAATCTCATGAGAATAACCCGGAAAAAAAATTCATGGAAAATATTTCATCCGAGAGAATTCAAATTCTCAGGACATTTCAATCTGATAATGATACACATTGTACCGAACTTTCATTCGAATCGGATCGGCCGTTTTGAGGCAAAACAATATATAATGTACTTTTTGTGAATCATTCAAAGCTATTGGGATACCTATTAAATTCAAGCTACAGGTGTCACCATTTGATTGTAAACGATTAAAACAAAGCCTTCCTTATCATCATAGAAATGAATAATGAAAAATAAGATGGCAGTGATATAATGGTTTGGATCTCAAGGTATATATATATATATATATATATATATATATATATATATATATATATATATATATATATATATATATATATATAATTATATATATATATATATATATATATATATATATATATATATATATATATATATATATATATATATATATATATATATATATTCATATATATATATATATATATATATATATATATATATATATATATATATATATATGTATATATATATATATATATACATATATATATATATGTATATTTATATATATATATATATATATATATATATATATATATATATATATATATATATATATATATATATACATATATATATATATGTATATTTATATATATATATATATATATATATATATATATATATATATATATATATATATATATATATACATTTAATAACCAATCCGAAGATAAGTTGATTTGTTCCAGCTCATCCATCAACGCGTCAACACATAACGCGTTTGCCTAGTCCTAATAATTATTGGTATGGTTGTTTATCCGGATCACATGTCTCAAAGTATGTGAAAATATCAATAATAATATTGGAAATAATTTGTTCATTGCCGCTGTGCATCGAGTCGTCTGCTCATCCCAATATATACTTTATTTCACAGAACAAGATTTTTTTTTGCCACGTCTAAAACAGTTCAGCTGTTTAGATTATTCTCGTGAGTATTTATTGTCACTCCATGATTGGTTGGTTGTTCATATCACTTCTTTGATATCTCATCTGATGAGGGACATAAAGGATGAATCCTGGATACATTTTATTCAAAATTATTTCAATAAACGTGAATAAACTGATATCTCAAAAGGTAACTGGAATATCAACAAGTGTGAGCGAGCTCATCCATGGACGCCCTCATATTGAAAAAAAAACTGAAATTGATTGCTTCTATCGACAGAAAACCTTAAATGGATTATTCTGTGAAAATAAATTGTATAATTGATTGTTTCCATCGACAGAAATATCAGATAGATTGCTTCCATTTACAGAAAAATATCAATACATGATTTCTTCTTCTGAAATTAAATCAAGAATTGAATTATCTTATCAACAGAGTAGAGAAACTTCAATATTCTGCTTATAGGCGTAATGATCTGAGACTTTTTTTAAAGAATTCTTTCTTTATGTTGCTTAACGACCCCAACAACAGCTAGATCAAAGAGGGTACGAATGAATGGGTGATAGAGGAAGAGTGATGAAGGAGTGAGAGGATCTATGAAAGGACATTCACAAAAACCCATATCTTACGCAGGATTTGAACCTGCGGCCCTGGAACCAGAAGCAGATGCGCCACCTCTAGACCAAGAGAGGCGGTACAAATACTCCTGTTGGCAGAAAACCTCTTGAATATATATATATATATATATATATATATATATATATATATATATATATATATATATATATATATATATATATATATATATATATATATATATATATATATATATATATGTATATATATATATATATATATATATATATATATATATATATATATATATATATATATATATATATGTATATGTATAAATATAAATATATATATATATATATATATATGTATATATATATATATATATATATATATATATATATATATCTGTATGTATACATATATATATATATATATATATATATATATATATATATATATATATATATATATATATATATATATATATATATGAACGTTTTTGTCAAATCATGAAAATGTGACCATTCTGGGACTTGAACCCAGAACCTCTTGGTTTGTACCCAAAGCTCTGAACAACTGAGCTGAATACAATTACAAACCAAGAGGTTCTGGGTTCAAGTCCCAGAATGGTCACATTTTTATGATTTGACTAAAACGTTCATAAATATATAAATATATATATATATATATATATATATATATATATATATATATATATATATATATTATATATATATATATATGAATATATATATAAATATATATATATATATATATATATATATATATAAATATATATATATATATATATATATATATATATATATATATTCATATATATATATATATATATATATATATATATATATATATATATATATATATATATATATATATATATATATATATGAACAACATTTCTTTATGGATGTGATCCATTACCGATATGTATGAACGTTTTGGTCAAATCATAAAAATTTGACCATTCTGGGGGACTTGAACCCAGGACCTCTTGGTTTGTACCCAAAGCTCTGAACAACTGAGCTGAATGACCACTGAGATTCAAGTCGAATAATCGACACATTTATATGACAAGACAAATTTGAGAAACGACTCTCATGGGCTGTGTCTTCACAGATCAACAGGTTCCAAGGTGTAACTGATGCACGTTGCCACAGGTCCTTGTGTTCCTCTTTTAACCATTACCTAGGCTTGAGGATCTGTTGATGAGCGTAGCGAAGTCTCCATCCCACTCTTATAGGGCTTTGTCTGTGTGTGTTTTTTTTTTTTTTTTTTTTGTAAGCACTCCACAGGTCGCAAGGGTTGACTGATGAACATGAAACTTTGTTTGTACACGCAAACTTATCCAACTTAGAACTGTATAGTTTTCGGAATGAATCGGTCGGACCAATTTTGAGAAAAATCATCTCAAAGTTTCTAAAAACCCCATAAGATTTGGCTGGGCGGAAAATGTTGAAAAATAAAATCTCTCCAAATGGGATGAAATTTTCTCTGATTGTGTATACATAGATTTTACACATTAATACGATTTTGTGAGCAATTCTGATCAGTCGTTTTGAAGAAGAAAAATAGAATGACTGATAATATTCATAAAATATATCATAACAATTGTGACAGAATTAAGTTGTCGAGATTCACTGCTTTCTTGATTCAAGAGTTGACCAACAATGAAGTATTTTTTATATACATCAAGGTGTGTAGAATACCAGAGTCAATGAAGTGGCAAGGGTAGAACTACTTTAACGATCTTAATAGCTTATTCAGATATCAAGGTGTGTAGAATACCAGAGTCAATAAAGTAGCAAATGTAGGACAGTTATTATACCTTATTCAGATATCTCGCTCATCTTACAACGCATATTTCGCGTTTGACTAGTTTTGTACAACATTTCTTCATGGATGCGATCCATTGACGATATGTATGAAATTATGTATGGCATTATGTATGGCATTATGCATGAAATTATGAATTATGTATTATGAAATTATGTATGGCCATTATATATATATATATATATATATATATATATATATATATATATATATATATATATATATATATATATATATATATATATATATATATATATATATACATATATATATATATATATATATATATATATATATATATATATATATATATATATATATATATATATATATATATTTAGGATTTTATAGTTATGTCGAAAAAGATACGCCTCGACCGGCAGGCGTATCTTTTTCGACATAACTATAAAATCCTAAATATCTCGATATTGGATCGTATCCAAGAAGTTCAATTATCATATATATATATATATATATATATATATATATATATATATATATATATATATATATATATATATATATATATTGCTTCTGGTTGAATGAAGCATTGTATAACAACATTGTATTGTTCACAGGAACCTAAAAAGAGTACAAGAGCAATATCTGTAAGTAATGTGGTCACAGTTTTGTGTTCCACATATTGTGTTGATAGTCAACATGCTTATCATTACCAAATCATGAAAACAAATGGCCTGAAGTCCACTTATATGAGCGTGTCAGTGACGCAACGATTCAGCTTGAGCACTGAATTACGAAATATGTTGCAATTTTATTATCCAGATCTTATTTGGATTCATTGAATTCGAATTATTTATGACACATGTTACCTATCATGATTCAATTGGTAGGAACACACATTGAAAACAGTTTCGCCGAGAAGAGTGGATATTTATATATATATATATATATATATATATATATATATATATATATATATATATATATATATATATATATATATATATATATATATATATATATATATATATATATATATATATATATATATATATATATATATAGACGCTGCAAATCCTGCGCCTTTTATTGCTCCCCCCCCCCCCCCCCCCCGCCCATAGTAAAAACATCAGGGGTGCAGCTCGCTTGTCAGGACAGCCTTTTGATCAATTACACATTTTCCCACACAGCTGACTGCCAGTAATGAATACACCCCTCAAATCATTGTGACATAAATAATATAACTTTCAAAAGCTATAAATATGCTATTCCATGTCCGGTCACCCGTGGGTGTCGTTTGACAACTTTTGGGGACAATTAATTGTTCTGCGGTTGGTAATAATGATGCTCGGTCAGACCAGACAATTCGAGTTTGGTTGATCCGGTGTCGATAAGGGTAGTTTGTTGGACAAGTAGGATTCTGCCTTATCGGCTTCAATAACCCAGCTGTGGAAGAGTCGGGTCCAACTCGAGGTCAATTCACTGATCTGTCTCGGTGTAATCTAAGACTATTTTCGAATCTCGTTCGGCTATTATTCCACCATCCCATAGCCGTATCGGGGCGCCTGAAGAGCATATACTGGGATAAAGATACTGCCAAGAGTGAACGTGGCTTGGCGTGTTTACTTGGAAAGTAGATGGCCTATTCGAGGAAACGATCATAACCTGACCCAAATAACCCTAACATAGCTCCTTTGTGCTCTAATCAATTCTCCGATAAAGAAGCTTGTTCACGGCATTCCTACACGTCAAGCCCTCCTTCACTCTTAGTAGTATCTTCATTGCACTGTTCGCCCTTCAGAGCCCACGCCGTATTGTACCCCAAGTAGCACGGCCAAAATGTTGAGAATACGGGCCATGCGATGCTGACTCATGGCTAGCCACGCATTACTAGGCATGGCCGATACAAGCTGGGCCATGTTATTGCCATGAGCCACGGGCCAAGTGCATGGCAATGTCCTGGCTGGCAGTAGATGGGCCATGAGTGGCAATCTCCAACATTACCATGCATGGCCAGCACGAGCTGGGCCATGCCATCGCCATGAGCCACAGGCCGAGTGCATGGCAATGTCCTGGCTTGCCGTAGATGGGCCATGAGTGTTGATCCACAACATCACCATGCATGGCCAGCCCGAGCTGGGCCATGCTATTGCCATGAGCCACGGGCCGAGTGCATGGCAATGTCCTGGCTTGCCGTAGATGGGCCATGAGTGGCAATCTCCAACATTACCATGCATGGCCGATACAAGCTGGGCCATGCTATTGCCATGAGCCACGGGTCGAGTGCATGGCAATGTCCTGGCTTGCCGTAGATGGGCCATGAGTGGCAATCTCCAACATTACCATGCATGGCCAGCACGAGCTGGGCCATGCCATCGCCATGAGCCACAGGCCGAGTGCATGGCAATGTACTGGCTTGCCGTAGATGGGACATGAGTGGCAATCTCCAACATTACCATGCATGGCCAGCACGAGCTGGGCCATGCCATCGCCATGAGCCACAGGCCGAGTGCATGGCAATGTCCTGGCTTGCCGTAGATGGGCCATGAGTGGCAATCTCCAACATTACCATGCATGGCCAGCACGAGCTGGGCCATGCCATCGCCATGAGCCACAGGCCGAGTGCATGGCAATGTCCTGGCTTGCCGTAGATGAGCCATGAGTGGCAATCTCCAACATTACCATGCATGGCAAGCACGAGCTGGGCCATGCCATCGCCATGAGCCACAGGTCGAGTGCATGGCAATGTCTTGGCTTGCCGTAGATGGGCCATGAGTGTTGATCCACAACATCACCATGCATGGCCAGCCCGAGCTGGGCCATGCTATTGCCAAGAGCCACGGGCCGAGTGCATGGCAATGTCCTGGCTTGCCGTAGATGGGCCATGAGTGGCAATCTCCAACATTACCATGCATGGCCAGCACGAGCTGGGCCATGCCATCGCCATGAGCCACAGGCCGAGTGCATGGCAATGTCCTGGCTTGCCGTAGATGGGCCATGAGTGGCAATCTCCAACATTACCATGCATGGCCAGCACGAGCTGGGCCATGCCATCGCCATGAGCCACAGGCCGAGTGCATGGCAATGTCCTGGCTTGCCGTAGATGGGCCATGAGTGTTGATCCACAACATCACCATGCATGGCCAGCCCGAGCTGGGCCATGCTATTGCCATGAGCCACGGGCCGAGTGCATGGCAATGTCCTGGCTTGCCGTAGATGGGCCATGAGTGGCAATCTCCAACATTACCATGCATGGCCGATACAAGCTGGGCCATGCTATTGCCATGAGCCACGGGTCGAGTGCATGGCAATGTCCTGGCTTGCCGTAGATGGGCCATGAGTGTTGATCCACAACATCACCATGCATGGCCAGCCCGAGCTGGGCCATGCTATTGCCATGAGCCACGGGCCGAGTGCATGGCAATGTCCTGGCTTGCCGTAGATGGGCCATGAGTGGCAATCTCCAACATTACCATGCATGGCCAGCACGAGCTGGGCCATGCCATCGCCATGAGCCACAGGCCGAGTGCATGGCAATGTCCTGGCTTGCCGTAGATGGGACATGAGTGGCAATCTCCAACATTACCAAGCATGGCCAGCACGAGCTGGGCCATGCCATCGCCATGAGCCACAGGCCGAGTGCATGGCAATGTCCTGGCTTGCCGTAGATGGGCCATGAGTGTTGATCCACAACATCACCATGCATGGCCAGCCCGAGCTGGGCCATGCTATTGCCATGAGCCACGGGCCGAGTGCATGGCAATGTCCTGGCTTGCCGTAGATGGGCCATGAGTGGCAATCTCCAACATTACCATGCATGGCCGATACAAGCTGGGCCATGCTATTGCCATGAGCCACGGGTCGAGTGCATGGCAATGTCCTGGCTTGCCGTAGATGGGCCATGAGTGGCAATCTCCAACATTACCATGCATGGCCAGCACGAGCTGGGCCATGCCATCGCCATGAGCCACAGGCCGAGTGCATGGCAATGTCCTGGCTTGCCGTAGATGGGACATGAGTGGCAATCTCCAACATTACCATGCATGGCCAGCACGAGCTGGGCCATGCCATCGCCATGAGCCACAGGCCGAGTGCATGGCAATGTCCTGGCTTGCCGTAGATGGGCCATGAGTGGCAATCTCCAACATTACCATGCATGGCCAGCACGAGCTGGGCCATGCCATCGCCATGAGCCACAGGCCGAGTGCATGGCAATGTCCTGGCTTGCCGTAGATGGGCCATGAGTGGCAATCTCCAACATTACCATGCATGGCAAGCACGAGCTGGGCCATGCCATCGCCATGAGCCACAGGTCGAGTGCATGGCAATGTCTTGGCTTGCCGTAGATGGGCCATGAGTGTTGATCCACAACATCACCATGCATGGCCAGCCCGAGCTGGGCCATGCTATTGCCATGAGCCACGGGCCGAGTGCATGGCAATGTCCTGGCTTGCCGTAGATGGGCCATGAGTGGCAATCTCCAACATTACCATGCATGGCCAGCACGAGCTGGGCCATGCCATCGCCATGAGCCACAGGCCGAGTGCATGGCAATGTCCTGGCTTGCCGTAGATGGGCCATGAGTGGCAATCTCCAACATTGACATGCATGGCCAGCACGAGCTGGGCCATGCCATCGCCATGAGCCACAGGCCGAGTGCATGGCAATGTCCTGGCTTGCCGTAGATGGGCCATGAGTGTTGATCCACAACATCACCATGCATGGCCAGCCCGAGCTGGGCCATGCTATTGCCATGAGCCACGGGCCGAGTGCATGGCAATGTCCTGGCTTGCCGTAGATGGGCCATGAGTGGCAATCTCCAACATTACCATGCATGGCCGATACAAGCTGGGCCATGCTATTGCCATGAGCCACGGGTCGAGTGCATGGCAATGTCCTGGCTTGCCGTAGATGGGCCATGAGTGTTGATCCACAACATCACCATGCATGGCCAGCCCGAGCTGGGCCATGCTATTGCCATGAGCCACGGGCCGAGTGCATGGCAATGTCCTGGCTTGCCGTAGATGGGCCATGAGTGGCAATCTCCAACATTACCATGCATGGCCAGCACGAGCTGGGCCATGCCATCGCCATGAGCCACAGGCCGAGTGCATGGCAATGTCCTGGCTTGCCGTAGATGGGACATGAGTGGCAATCTCCAACATTACCATGCATGGCCAGCACGAGCTGGGCCATGCCATCGCCATGAGCCACAGGCCGAGTGCATGGCAATGTCCTGGCTTGCCGTAGATGGGCCATGAGTGTTGATCCACAACATCACCATGCATGGCCAGCCCGAGCTGGGCCATGCTATTGCCATGAGCCACGGGCCGAGTGCATGGCAATGTCCTGGCTTGCCGTAGATGGGCCATGAGTGGCAATCTCCAACATTACCATGCATGGCCGATACAAGCTGGGCCATGCTATTGCCATGAGCCACGGGTCGAGTGCATGGCAATGTCCTGGCTTGCCGTAGATGGGCCATGAGTGGCAATCTCCAACATTACCATGCATGGCCAGCACGAGCTGGGCCATGCCATCGCCATGAGCCACAGGCCGAGTGCATGTCAATGTCCTGGCTTGCCGTAGATGGGACATGAGTGGCAATCTCCAACATTACCATGCATGGCCAGCACGAGCTGGGCCATGCCATCGCCATGAGCCACAGGCCGAGTGCATGGCAATGTCCTGGCTTGCCGTAGATGGGCCATGAGTGGCAATCTCCAACATTACCATGCATGGCCAGCACGAGCTGGGCCATGCCATCGCCATGAGCCACAGGCCGAGTGCATGGCAATGTCCTGGCTTGCCGTAGATGGGCCATGAGTGGCAATCTCCAACATTACCATGCATGGCAAGCACGAGCTGGGCCATGCCATCGCCATGAGCCACAGGTCGAGTGCATGGCAATGTCTTGGCTTGCTGTGGATGGGCCATGAGTGGCAATCTCCAACATCACCATGCATGGCCAGCACGAGCTGGGCCATGCTATTGCCATGAGCCACAGGCCGAGTGCATGGCAATGTCCTGGCTTGCCGTAGATGGGCCATGAGTGGCAATCTCCAACATTATCATGCATGGCAAGCACGAGCTGAGCCATGCTATTGCCATGAGCCACGGGCCGAGTGCATGGCAATGTCCTGGCTTGCCGTAGATGGGCCATGAGTGGAAATCCTCTATATTACCATGCATGGCAAGCACGAGCTGGGCCATGCTATTGCCATGAGTCACGGGCCGAGTGCATGGCAACGTCTTGGCTTGCCGTTGATGGGCCATGAGTGGCAATCTCCAACATTACCATGTATGGCAAGCACGAGCTGAGCCATGCTATTGCCATGAGCCACGGGCCAAGTGCATGGCAATGTCCTGGCTTGCCGTAGATGGGCCATGAGTGGCAATCTCCAACATTACCATGCATGGCAAGCACGAGCTGGGCCATGCCATCGCCATGAGCCACGGGCCGAGTGCATGGCAACGTCTTGGCTTGCCGTAGATGGGCCATGAGTGGCAATCTCCAACATTACCATGCATGGCAAGCACGAGCTGGGCCATGCCACGCGCATGCCACGGCCATGCGCACCGGCACTGCGCACGGGCACTGCGCACGACCACTGCGCACGGGCACTGCGCACGGGCACCGCGCACAGGCACTGCGAACGACCACTGCGCACGACCACTGCGCACTGGCAATGCGCACGGGCACCGCGCACAGGCACTGCGCAAGGGCACTGCGCACGGGCACCGCGCACAGGCACTGCGCACGACCACTGCGCACGACCACTGCGCACTGGCACTGCGCACGGGCACCGCGCACAGGCACTGCGCACGGGCACCGCGCACGGACACCGCGCACGGGCACTTCGCACGGGCACTGCGCACTGGCACTGCGCACGGGCACTGCGCAACTGAGCCCACGCAGCATATTCCTGGCCGGCAATGAAAACAAAACAAAACAGGGAACACGATAGGCGAGAGCGTCTGGTGGAAATTTGAATATACTTCATTGTGATTTATGTAGGGGAATAAAAGACGATAGAAATTTCCATCTAAAAAACACGGAGCTTTCTTCAGGAAGAAAAGCTATTACTTTGACGTCAATCAAAGCTGATGGCTCATACTTTTTCCCTGTCTGTGTGTGTATATTGGGCATGTGTGTGAAATATTCGAGTTGTGACTCGGGACGGATGGGTCCAGTATGGACAGGGGACCCCCGAGCGTTCATACCGGCTCAATACACGCTGTACATTGATATGATGGATATATAGCCTATCTCTGTCGTTAAACCAGATGTATTCGTCTATATTGAGTTTAACGACGCACAGTACTGGTGATCACGATCTATTGGCGTCGGTGAATGAAATATGAGATGATGAGTTGGAAGATTATTCAATTAGGTGTGTTTGAATAGGTGGGAAGGAGTCGGTCGTAGCCTGTTGTTGAGCCACCATCCCAGTATCACACTGAATGACAGAGAGATCTACTATGCAACTCTGTCAGGATGGTCGACCATGGCGGGAATCGAACTCCGGTCTCATGTGTAATGACGGCTCACCCTAGGTGACCTCGCTCAAGGCCGCCGACTGACTCCTCGGGTCGGTGGGGGGGGGGGGGGGGGAACAAAATCTGGAGAATATTCGGTAGAGGTCCAAAATGATGAGGTATATGAATCAGGTCCGGTAATTTTACTGATCAACTTACCATGGCCAATTTTTATTCTATGTTCACGTTTTTTGTGTTTTCTGATAGATCTTGTTCATATCCATGGTGTGTAGTTCGGACATTTTGCATTTTGTTTGTTCTATTATTTTTTTTACTCACTCGAAGTAGATTCTTTGTGATCTGATGAAGGTGACAAAGGTGGACAGTGGTTCAGGTTAAGTGGGTCAGGTTGGTGCATAAACCTCGCGTATACCGCCGGGAGGCGGAACGGAACTTATATACTTCCAAAAAAAAATGAAAAAATGAAAAATCATGAAAAAACGAAAAAAAAATAGGCATGGTACGTTAATCAGTAAATTTACCTCAGGTCTGAATATAAGGTATAGGGCGCCACGTAGTTGATAGTTATAGCTTGCGTCTATAGAATTAAACTACGAATTATTCTAAGGCTTCGGGTTTGAGTTGGTTTTCATACAATGACAATTAAGACAGTGTGCACCTCAATTGAAACCAGTATAATGTCATCAACATCAGAAATACATATTATAAATACATACGTATATTCTAAACAAGATATAGAATAAATGAATTAGGTCGGTCATTGACCACAAAGTTATCGAATAATTAGGGGTGGACAACTACGTTCGAGACAATAATAGGCCCAGTGGCAATCCTCTGATGAAGGCTAATATTCAGTAGTCAATAGTATTACGCTAATTTATCAATATTAAGCAGATTGTATTCTGTGGAATGATATGGCTTAGGTAGAGGCGTAACACGTTAACAAAATGGACTAATATCCTATAGTTCCTGGTCCATCGTTAGTATATGGAATCCATCCAAACGATCCTATCTTTCATCCTTAGCCTTAATTGGGGAACAATGATTCTGTATCAAGTTTCGATGTAATTGAAAAAAAATGTATGGAATCGACAAGGAACCTGCCGCTTGGGGGCGTACACTAAAATATCATGGCGATGATTCACCAGCTGAAGTACGTAATACGTATAAAGTTTAATGGCTAGTAATGTTAACAGTACACTGGATATTCTTATTGCAGGGTAGGGCTTGTTAATACCAGTAATACAATAGTATAATATGATGGAAATAGTGTTAATATGCGCCGTTCAACGGCTAACTTATCGTCATGTGGCGCTACGGACGTCTCCTGGAGTCCTCTGGAGTCTTCTGGAGTCTTCTGGAGTCCTCTGGAGTCCTCTGGAGTCTTCTGGAGTCCTCTGGAGTCCTCTGGAGTCCTCTGGAGTCTTCTGGAGTCTTCTCTGGAGTCCTCTGGAGTCTTCTGGGGGCAGGACGGGGGGTGGTCACGTGGCAATTGTCACTCTAAAACGCTGGCCGTAGCACACCAATACTTGATTCCACATACATAAGTGTAGAGTTACTCCAGTTGCACCCGCCCGCAACGCACTATAGCCAAATACTCCACCACCGTTTTTACTATAGACGTGTTCCAGAATTCAGCGCTTAGTTAGCGCTAGATTAGCATTATCGAAATGGCGTTCCAATTTCTAGCGGCTAATACCGCTAGAATCTAGCCTGCTGAGTCCGCTGACATAGCTCATCTAGCGGTAAAAAAGGTTGCCAACTTGCTAGTTCAGCCATAATTTTGAGCGCCAATTCAAAGATCAAGACATCGCTTGGTATGGTCGACCTGCAGATTGAGTATGAGAATGAAATAATGTCAATAACTGTGGACGAAAGTAGTGCAGAACAATTAAATAATGATGAGTTTCAATATTTGAATGTAATGAGTGAATAATTGCAGCAAAATAAATCGACTGTGAGGTTATTGGAGATTGCAGAAAAGTTTGCAAAGGCCTAGGCTTAGATTGGAGGCTATTCAATTAAATTGGCAATAAGAGTGAAAACTTCGCCATCCTCTTCTGATCCACTGGAGAAGGAATAAGAAGAAATGCCTGCATCTAATGCAACTGCTGCAGCTACCAATACGATTTGATCTTCCGCCATGACTTGCACAACTAGTTGCAAAAGATGCTCGTGATCGTTCCAAAATTGCAAGCTAGCTGAGTTAGCAGTGACGTATGCTGGGCCAACTTGGCGCTAGCAAAGCACTTATATTCCACTCATCACTAGCCTACGCGATGTACAAAATATCTATCTATCCCTCTACGAGGTCGTTAAACACACCCCACACTCCAGAGCCTGAATCAACTTGGAACTTGTCTCCCTCAACTGACCTTCTCTCTCTCTCTCTCTTGTTCTATAGACGAGTTCTGAAGCCCGGTCCACTAGATCGCCGAATAGGGAGGTCGAGGGCGGGAAGGAAATGCGGGAATTTAAACACCTCACACCTGAATGACGGGTCCAGTCGGCCACGCGGCTCATCTGTGTGTGCCTTGTGAGGTGATCAGGATGTCGGTAGGCGAACCTTGATTGTGAAACTCTCAAGCCACTGCTTGATGTAGGCTGGATGTTGCTTGTTACTGCTTTGACTCGTGACACCAGTTGACCTTCTCACCATCATGTCTCGATATGAGAAGTAGATGATAGATTTCTCCTCAGAATCAGAATCAATTCAATTTAAATTCAAATTCAATTTTTTATTTCAACATGTTTTTTGGATGAGCGTAGCGAAGACTCAATCTCACTGTACTTGAAAAATCGAATGTGTTTTTTTTTTTATTTTTTTTTTTATTTTTTTTTTTTTTGTTCGCGCTCTACAGGTCAAATAGAAATTCAGATCATGATGAAACTTGGCACACACATGAAACCCTATCTGACTTGATGCTGTATAGTTTTGAGGCGTGATCGGTTCAACCACTTCTGAGAAAACTCATTCCAAAGTTTTCAAAAATCACTTTAGAATAACCCAGAGGAAAACATTCGTGAAAAATATTTCATCTGAGAGGATTCAAATTTCCAGAGAATTGCAATCTGATAATGATATACATTATTCCGAAATTTCATTCAAATCGGATCAGCCGTTTTGATGTAAAAAAATATTTAATGTTATTTGTGTTAATTATTCAAAGCTATTAAGATACCTATTAAATCAAAGCAACAAGTGTCACCACTTGATTGTAAACGATTAAAACAAAGCCTTCTTGATTATCATATAAATTATTAATGGAGAATAAGATGGCAGTGATGTAATGGTTTGGATCTCAAGGTGTATATATATATATATATATATATATATATATATATATATATATATATATATATATATATATATATATATATATATAATAACCAATCCAAAGATAAGTTGATATGTTCCAGCTCATCCATCAACGCGGAAACACATAACACGTTTGCCTGGTTAATAATAAGCAGCCTGATAATTATCCATGAGAGATTTGTGATGTAAGTCGTCTCTTGACTCAAATCCCTTCGAATCTGACTTCATTCCTGAACCGATTCGTGTGCAATATTTACTATCTCGCCTATTGATGTGAAATGTGATGGCAAGCTATACACGCACCTTGAGTTCGAAACAATAATATCACCGCCTCAGAGTTACCTCTACAAGACCACGTACCAAGATGCATTGCGGGTTGCGTTTGCCCGTTGGAGATGGTGTCCTTACTTCCTATCCCTCCCATGTTGAAAATATCTCCCGATCCACGGTCCACGTTTAAAGTACTATCAACCGTGCGTAGATAAGTGGTGATAGAAGGAACTAACGTTACGTTCAAGGCCGGCTCACTGTCATCAAGTTTGCCAGCCTATCAGCTGTTTCCACAGAAACACACCAGATAGAGCAGCGATCCATGTTACACAGACAAGTACTATTGACCGTGCGTAGATAAGTGGTGATAGAAGGAACTAACGACATGTTCAAGGTCGGCTCGCTGTCATCCAGTTTGCCAGCCCCATCAGCCGTTTCCACAGAAACACACCAGATAGAGCAGCGATCCATATTACACAGAAAGTCCTCACGGTATGGTACGTGTTTTCAAGATAAGTGAAGGAAACGCAACCCTCAATGCATCTTGCTTTGTACCTTACAGTCGGTGTAACGAACCGGAACCCTTTTCAGGTGACCATGTATCAAGATTAAAGTCTATTGTGTCTAATAAACTAGACAAGCACTATAAAACTATTGTACAGAGAGGCTTGCATCATTGTGGATCAAAATTACCAACAATCGTCAAAGAAATGCCTTTCAAAGAATTCAAATCAACTATTAAAATGCATCTTCTGAAGAACACTTACTACTCCGTAGAGGATTTCATGGACACTGGCTTTATCTAAAAAATTTGAATCAATATTCAAAATAACTTGAAATATTATAATTAATTAAAACTAGAATTATTGCAGAACTGTAATCATCTAAAGAATTGAAATTGATTGAAACAATCAGAATTTCTGCTAGTTCCAATCAGTACCAATTTTAAAATGAAATGTATTTCCGAATTTAACTTCACAATTGAACAAACATCAGCTATTGGAAGCTGATATCACCTGAAATTTATAGAGTTCAAAATTAATAGAACCTATTTTCATTTATTAGAATTATTTCAAATATTATTCCAAATATTATTATCATTATCATTTTAAATATTACTATCATTATCATTATTGTTAATTATCAATGGATTTACTTGATATCATATAATGTTATAAGCCACATTTATAAGTTAGTAAGCTGATAATTGTAAGCTGCTAACCATTCCGATTTCCTCTGAAGAGGGTTAAAGGAATTATTGGATGAATGAAGTGCTGTGACGGCACGCGATGGAAATACGTCTGACATGGAACTGTGGCAAGCCTGGAGTCTGATCTCGGTGCTCATACTTCAGGGTAGCTCATCGGAACAATTGGAACGTGGGCGGAGTCTCTTTTCTCGGTATGGATGATTGCATGCACCTGCATATGGAACTGACTCAACGATGAGGTCACTGACCTCTACTGCTTCACAATACGCCCGAGTTTCTATTGTATCCACCAATCGGTGAAGAGACTATTTATGTCACAGAAACGAGCAATCCTGACCCTGGCTAGAGCCAGTTTTAGTCCTTGTCCAGAGAGAGATATATTGAAGATTCTTGCTCATATTTATTTAGGAAATTCTATATTTCAACTCTACCGTCTCTGTTGGATGAGCGTAGCGAAGATTCCATTTCACATACCGAAAAAGAATGAGCTTGGTTTTTATGTTTTTTATTTATTTTTTTTATTTTGTACGCGGCACACAGGTCAGGAAAGAATACCTATCGAATTGAATTTTTTTCCACATATTTTTGTGATACCAGAATAGTCTGGAATTGTTATTCAGAAAAATCGGTTGAAAGGTTTTTAAGGAAAAAAATAATAAAATTTGGAAAATCCTCCTAAGAATAACCCTGAGGAAAAATACTTGAAAAACAAGAATTTTTCGAAAGCTCTCAAATTACCACCGAATATGAACAATACTATTATACACCTTTTCAGAGATTTTTGCAACAATCGGATGAAAAATAACAAAGAAAACGCAATAAAAGTGTACATTTTATTGAATATTTGGATCAATTAGTTTTGCAAAGTGTATATGCGACAGGTTGCAGGTTACTATAAATATCAACAAGTTGCAGGTGAGGTTTTTGAACGTTTGAAGTAAGTCAAGGTCCGTAGATGTAAATTGAGCTGACAAGTTATTTTTCATTCTGTATTTCCATACTTCTAAGCTCATCTCACAACGCGCATCCCGCGTTTTCCTAGTTAGGAAACAAATGTTATTATACAGTCAGTGAATACATCAACGCATGATGGAATGCTTGGACCATGTGTGGACTTATAGCATTCCATTCTATTCCATATTTTCCACTCATGTGTTTTATATTTGACGGCAGATTATGAAGAATAACGCCTACCATAATTTCATATAGTATGTTTTTATTCCAACATGTATTTTGAGGAGCCTTGTTGGGGCGCTTAACTGGTATATTCAAACTGTTATTATTATTATTTACGTATTATTCTAACAATGACTCATGATGATGTAATGATCCAATGGTCAATAACCACTATTAATATTATTATTATTGTAGTGAAGAATCTTCACTTTTTCATATTTTTAATTACAAACGATTTTGATACCAATTATAAGAATACAGCCAATCATCAACACGTGACAAGACAGAGAGGGAATCTTGTAGAAACTTCATCTTATAATTCTTGTGGTGGACAAGAGAAGCAATTCCTCATTCCGAAATTATTCAATAAAATCCCGGCTGAATAGGAAAAGTATCAAAAATATCACAAGTGAAAATTGACCTGAAGCAATGGATATCTAAGAATGTGCAAATACTTGACCAGAGATGAGAAATAGAGTCACACTAATAATGCATACCCAATATTTCAAAGGGAGACATAGATATTCATCCAATCAACTTTTTTCATTCTTATTCCGCGTAGCTTTACGGATGTTTATTTTAATGACCATATAATATGTAATATGTTAATAGGGGTGGTAAGATCGCCCTTGTGGTGCCCCGTCCAAACGATCCTATCTTTCATCCATAGCCTTATTTGGGGAACAATGATTTTGTATCAAGTTTCGATGTTATTAAAAAAAAAAAAAAATATGTTAACAGTGTGTAGACCCACAGAGGAATCAAATCTTATCTGACTTTGTGGGTCTACGTTATTATCATGATGTACTGATATAACATGTGAATAAAACGCCTTTAAAAAAAAAAATATATATATACCGTATATGTAATTATTATTACTAGGCAAACGCGTTATGTGTTTCCGCGTTGATGGATGAGCTGGAACATATCGACTTATCTTTGGATTGGTTATTATATATATATACACCTTGAGATCCAAACCATTACATCACTGCCATCTTATTTTCCATTAATAATCTATATAATAATAAAGAAGGCTTTGTTTTAATCGTTTACAATCAAGTGATGACACTTGTTGCTTTGATTTAATAGGTATCTTAATAGCTTTGAATAATTGACACAAATAACATTATATATTTTTTTACATCGAAACGGCTGATCCGATTTAAGTAAAAGTTCGGAATAATGTGTATCATTATCAGATTAAAATTCTCTGAGAATTTGAATCCTCTCAGATGAAATATTTTTCACGAATGTTTTCCTCTGGCTTATTCTAATGGGATTTTTGAAAACTTTGGAATGAGTTTTCTCAGAAGTTGTTAAACCGCTCGCGCCTCAAAACTATACAGCATCAAGTCAGATAGGGGTTCATGTGTGTGCCAAGTTTAAACTGATTTTGAATTTTTGTCTGACCTGTGGAGCGCGAACAAAAAAACAAAACAAAAAAACAGGCACTTTTTTTCGGTATAGTGTAATTGAGTCTTCGCTTCGCTCATCCAATTATTATCATCATCAGTTCCCTGCCAGCTCGAATGCCGAGCGGACGTGTTTTGACTGCTTCGAGTATTCTGGTTATTGAAGTTTATTTTGTGCACCAAGATGTACAGTATTGTACGTGATTATGTCGTGCGGGAAATGTTCGTCGAATCTGCCTACGGATGGTGACTTTGTCTCGTGCGTCGGTTGTAAGACAGATTTACATTACTAGGCAAACGCGTTATGTGTTTCCGCGTTGATGGATGAGCTGGAACATATCAACTTATCTTTGTATTGGTTATTATATATATATATACACCTTGAGATCCAAACCATTAAATCACTGCCATCTTATTTTACATTAATAATTTATATAATAATAAAGAAGGCTTTGTTTTAATCGTTTACAATCAAGTGGTGACACTTGTTGCTTTGATTTAATAGGTATCTTAATAGCTTTGAATAATTGACACAAATAACATTATATATTTTTTTACATCGAAACGGCTGATCCGATTTAAGTAAAAGTTCGGAATAATGTGTATCATTATCGGATTGAAATTCTCTGAGAATTTGAATCCTCTCAGATGAAATATTTTTCACGAATGTTTTCCTCTGGGTTATTCTAATGGGATTTTTGAAAACTTTGGAATGAGTTTTCTCAGAAGTTGTTAAACCGATCGCGCCTCAAAACTATACAGCATCAAGTCAGATAGGGGTTCATGTGTGTGCCAAGTTTCAACTGATTTTGAATTTTTGTCTGACCTGTGGAGCGCGAACAAAAAAACAAAAAAAAAAAAAAAAAAAAAAAAAAAAAAAAAAAAAAAAACGGGCACTTTTTTTTCGGTATAGTGTAATTGAGTCTTCGCTTCGCTCATCCAACAAGTGTTCAGGTCTTTCAAAAGCAACCTATGCTGCGAAACCATTTGAAGGAGAACATACTTGGATGTGTCTTTGGAAAGAAAGTCCGGTAATAACATACCGAATACCGAT
>OZ023331.1:2683921-2696421 GCA_964007535.1 Brachyptera risi
ATAAATATATATATATATATATATATATATATATATATATATATATATATATATATATACATATACATATATATATATATATATATATATATATATATATATATATATATATATATATATATATATATATATATATTTATATATATTTATATATATATATATATATATATATATATATATATATATATATATAAATATATATATATATATATATATATATATATATATATATATATATGAATATATATATATATATATATATATATATATATATATATATATATGAATATATATATATATATATATATATATATATATATATATATATATATATATTCATATATATATATATATATATATATATATATATATATATATATATATACATGAATATATATATATATATATATATATATATATATATATATATATATATATATATATATATATATATATATATATATATATATATATATATATATATATATATATATCTATATATATATAAATATATAGACGCTGCAACTTCTGCGCCTTTTATTGCTCCCCCCCCCCCCCCCCCCCCCACCCGCCCTTAGTAAATACATCAGGGGTGCAGCTCGCTTGTCAGGACAGCCTTTTGATCAATTACACATTTTCCAACACAGCTGACTGCCAGTAATGAATACAACCCTCAAATCATTGTGACATAAATAATATAACTTTCAAAAGCTATAAATATGCTATTCCATGTCCGGTCACCCGTGGGTGTCGTTTGACAACTTCTGGGGACAATTAATTGTTCTGCGGTTGGTAATAATGATGCTCGGTCAGACCAGACAATTAGAGTTTGGTTGATCCAGTGTCGATAAGGGTAGTTTGTTGGACAAGTAGGATTCTGCCTGATCGGCTCCGATAGCCCAGTTGTGGGAGAATCGGGTCTTACTCGAGGTCAATTCATTGATCTGTCTCGGTGTAATCTAAGGCTCTTTTTGAATCTCGTTCGACTATTATCCCACCATCCCATAGCCGTCTCAGGGCGCCTGAAGAGCATATACTGGACTAAAGATACTACCAAGAGTGAACGTGGCTTGGCGTGTTCACTTGGAAAGAGGATGCCCTATTCGAGGAAACGATCATAACCTAACCCAAATAACCCTAACATAGCTCCTTTGTGCTCTAATCCATTCTCCGAGAAAGTAGCTTGTTCACAGCATTCCTACACGTCGAGCTCTCCTTCACTCTTAGTAGTATCTTCATTCCACTATTCGCCCTTCAGAGCCCACGCCGTATTGTACCCCAAGTAGCACGGCCAAAATGTTGAGAATACGGGCCATGCGATGCTGACTCATGGCTAGCCACACATGGTCCTACGCGTTACCATTTGAAATGTGGAGAGTGAATTTACTAGACATGGCCGATACAAGCTGGGCCATGCTATCGCCATGAGCCACGGGTCGAGTGCATGGCAATGTCCTGGCTGGCAGTAGATAGGCCATGAGTGGCAATCTCCAACATTACCATGCATGGCCGATACAAGCTGGGCCATGCTATCGCCATGAGCCACGGGCCGAGTGCATGGCAATGTCCTGGCTGGCAGTAGATAGGCCATGAGTGGCAATCTCCAACATTACCATGCATGGCCGATACAAGCTGGGCCATGCTATCGCCATGAGCCACGGGCCGAGTGCATGGCAATGTCCTGGCTGGCAGTAGATAGGCCATGAGTGGCAATCTCCAACATCACCATGCATGGCAAGCACGAGCTGGGCCATGCTATTGCCATGAGCCACGGGTCGAGTGCATGGCAATGTCCTGGCTTGCCGTAGATGGGCCATGAGTGTTAATCCCCAACATCACCATGCATGGCAAGCACGAGCTGGGCCATGCTATCGCCATGAGCCACGGGTCGAGTGCATGGCAATGTCCTGGCTGGCAGTAGATAGGCCATGAGTGGCAATCTCCAACATCACCATGCATGGCAAGCACGAGCTGGGCCATGCTATTGCCATGAGCCACGGGTCGAGTGCATGGCAATGTCCTGGCTTGCCGTAGATGGGCCATGAGTGTTAATCCCCAACATCACCATGCATGGCAAGCACGAGCTGGGCCATGCTATTGCCATGAGCCACGGGTCGAGTGCATGGCAATGTCCTGGCTTGCCGTAGATGGGCCATGAGTGGCAATCTCCAACATTACCATGCATGGCAAGCCCGAGCTGGGCCATGCCATCGCCATGAGCCACGGGTCGAGTGCATGGCAATGTCCTGGCTTGCCGTAGATAGGCCATGAGTGTTAATCCCCAACATCACCATGCATGGCAAGCCCGAGCTGGGCCATGCTATTGCCATGAGCCACGGGTCGAGTGCATGGCAATGTCCTGGCTGGCAGTAGATAGGCCATGAGTGGCAATCCCCAACATCACCATGCATGGCAAGCCCGAGCTGGGCCATGCCATCGCCATGAGCCACGGGTCGAGTGCATGGCAATGTCCTGGCTTGCCGTAGATGGGCCATGAGTGGCAATCTCCAACATCACCATGCATGGCAAGCCCGAGCTGGGCCATGCTATTGCCATGAGCCACGGGTCGAGTGCATGGCAATGTCCTGGCTGGCAGTAGATAGGCCATGAGTGTTAATCCCCAACATCACCATGCATGGCAAGCACGAGCTGGGCCATGCTATTGCAATGAGCCACAGGCCGGGTGTATGGCAATGTCCTGGCTGGCAGTAGATAGGCCATGAGTGTTAATCCCCAACATCACCATGCATGGCAAGCACGAGCTGGGCCATGCTATTGCCATGAGCCACGGGCCGAGTGCATGGCAATGTCCTGGCTGGCAGTAGATGGGCCATGAGTGGCAATCCCCAACATCACCATGCATGGCAAGCCCGAGCTGGGCCATGCTATCGCCATGAGCCACGGGTCGAGTGCATGGCAATGTCCTGGCTTGCCGTAGATGGGCCATGAGTGGCAATCTCCAACATTACCATGCATGGCAAGCACGAGCTGGGCCATGCCACGCGCATGCCACGGCCATGCGCACCGGCACTGCGCACGGGCACTGCGCACGACCACTGCGCACGGGCACTGCGCACAGGCACCGCGCACAGGCACTGCGAACGACCACTGCGCACGACCACTGCGCACTGGCACTGCGCACGGGCACCGCGCACAGGCACTGCGCAAGGGCACTGCGCACGGGCACCGCGCACAGGCACTGCGCACGACCACTGCGCACGACCACTGCGCACGACCACTGCGCACTGGCACTGCGCACGGGCACCGCGCACAGGCACTGCGCACGGGCACTGCGCACGAGCACTGCGCACTGCGACTGCGCACTGGCACTGCGCACGGGCACTGCGCACTGGCACTGCGCACGGGCACTGCGCACTGGCACTGCGCACGGGCACTGCGCACGGGCACTGCGCACGGGCACCGCGCACGGGCACTGCGCACGGGCACTGCGCACGAGCACTGTGCACTGCGACTGCGCACTGGCACTGCGCACGGGCACTGCGCACTGGCACTGCGCACGGGCACCGCGCACGGACACCACGCACGGGCACTGCGCACGGGCACTGCGCACGAGCACTGCGCATCGCGACTGCGCACTGGCACTGCGCACGGGCACTGCGCACTGCGACTGCGCACTGGCACTGCGCACGGGCACTGCGCACGAGCACTGCGCACGGGCACTGCGCACTGCGACTGCGCACTGGCACTGCGCACGGGCACTGCGCACGAGCACTGCGCACGGGCACTGCGCACTGCGACTGCGCACTGGCACTGCGCACGGGCACTGCGCACTGGCACTGCGCACGGGCACTGCGCAACTGAGCCCACGCAGCATATTCCTGGCCGGCAATGAAAACAAAACAAAACAGGGAACACGATGGGCGAGAGCGTCTGGTGGAAATTTGAATATACTTCATTGTGATTTATGTAGGGGAATAAAAGACGATGGAAATTTCCATCTAAAAAACACGGAGCTTTCTTCAGGAAGAAAAGCTATTACTTTGACGTCAATCAAAGCTGATGGCTCATACTTTTTCCCCGTCTGTGTGTGTATATTGGGCATGTGTGTGAAATATGCGAGTTGTGACTCGGGACGGATGGGTCCAGTATGGACAGGGGACCCCCGAGCGTTCATATCGGCCCAATACACGCTGTACATTGAGATGATGGACCATATCGCCTATCGCTGTCGTTAAACCAGATGTCTTCGTCTATATTGAGTTCAACGACGCACAGTACTGGTGATCACGATCTATTGGCGTCGGTGAATGTAATATGAGATGATGAGTTGGAAGGTTATTCCATTAGGTGTGTTTGAATAGGTGGGAAGGAGTCGGTCGTAGCCTCTTGTTGAGCCACCATCCCAGTATCACACTGAATGACAGAGAGATCTACTATGCAACTCTGTCAGGATGGTCGACCATGGCGGGAATCGAACTCCGGTCTCCTGTGTGGCGACGGCTCACCCTAGGTGACCTCGCTCAAGGCCGCCGGCTGACTCCTCGTGTCGGTGGGGGGGGGGGGGGGGACAAAATCTGGAGAATATTCGGTAGAGGTCCAAAATGATGAGGTATATGAATCAGGTCCGGTAATTTTACTGATCAACTTACCTTTATCAACTAACTTAATTTTTATTCCATGTTCACGTTTTTTGTGTTTTCTGATAGATCTTGTTCATATCCATGGTGTGTAGTTCGGACATTTTGCATTTTGTTTGTTCTATTATTTTTTTTTACTCACTTGAATTTGATTCTTTGTGATCTGATAAAGGTGACAAAGGTGGACAGTGGTTCAGGTTAAGTGGGTCAGGTTGGTGCATAAACCTCGCGTATACAGCCGGAAGGCGGAACGGAACTTATATACTTCCAAAAAAAAATGAAAAAATGAAAAATCATGAAAAAACGAAAAAAAAAAATAGGCATGGTACGTTAATCGGTAAATTTACCTCAGGTCTGAACATAAGGTATAGGGTGCCACGTAGTTGATAGTTATAGCTTGCGTCTATAGAATTAAACTACGAATTATTCTAAGGCTTTGGGTTTGGGTTGGTTTTCATACAATGACAATTAAGACAGTGTGCACCTCAATTGAAACAAGTATAATGTCATCAACATCAGAAATACATATTATAATTACATACGTATATATTCTAAACAAGATGTAGAATAAATGAATTAGGTCGGTCATTGACCACAGAGTTATCGAATAATTAGGGGTGGACAACTGCCATTGAATCAATTCAAATCACTCCTCAAGGAGCACCTCACAATTAATAGTCTCTATTCTGTGCAAGAGTTCGTTGATGCTGGATTTCAGTAAATTTATAATACTTATTAATTATTGATTTTACTTGTCTGTGTATTGACATATTCGGTAATTCTATTTTTTTTTATATATTTAATTCAACTGATTCTCCATATTATCCAGCTATCTATATCTATGTATCAGAGTGTCTACATATACGAGATCTATTGATTTATCTCAATTCCGTATCAATCAATCTGAAATCCTGTAATGTATCATTATTTGTTGTATTATTTGTTTGATATAAACATAATCACTAATTCGTTGATAATTATAAATGATGGCTTACTGCCATACTCAAATGTAATGCTAATTAATGAGTTTATAAACACTTTTTTTCATCCTGATTGATGGTTTTCCATGGTTTCCCTCAGACGTCCAAGAATTCCCAAGCATTCAATATTGAGAAAATCAGAAAAAAAAGAGAAAAAAAAAGAAAAAACAAGAAAAAACAAGAAAAGAAAGAAAAAATGGTTGAATAATAATCAAATACAATAACTAGAATGAATGAAATGAGAAAGAAAGAAGAAATGAGAAGAAGAAAAAAAGAAGAAGAAAAAATGAGATGAAAAAAAAATGAAAAAAAAAATGAAAATAAAAATGGAAAAAAAAAGAATAAAAAAAAATAAAAAAAAATAAATAAAGGAAAATGAAGAAAAAAAAAGAAAGAAAAAAAAAGAAAAAAAAAAAGAAAAAAAAGAAAAAAAAGAAGAAAAAAAAAGAAAAATAAAAACAAAAATAAATAAATTAATGAATGAAAGACAAAAGGAAGATGAAGTAAAAAAATGAAATGGAATGAGGAGAAGAAATGAATGAATGAATAAAGGAAAAGAGAGGGGAAAAAAAGAGAAAGAGAGAAAAAAGAGAAAGAAAAAAGAAGTTGGAAGAAAAAAAAAAAAAAAAAAAAATATATATATCAAACACAACAAGAAGAGAAGAAAAGAAGAGAAGAAGTTGGAAGAAAAAGCTCAAGACCAACAAACACTTTTTTTTATCCATCCTGACGTGGTTTTTCGTGGTTTCCCACAGTCCTCGAAGCAAATGCTTGGATGAAGTACTAATTGGCCACGACCATTAATTAGTAGAGCGATAGGCCTAATTATAACATTATAGGCCTATCACTAATTTAATTTGTGCTTTTTGTATAATGATCAATTTTACATCTGCTGTCAAGGGAAAGAAGTAATCATTGCCCAAGAGACTTAGTTCAAAGTGGAAGATATCAACATTCGTGTGTTTATATTGAAAGACTTTTATCTACTGCGAAAAATTATGGTCACAGACAGCGCAGTCCTGGTGTTGAAGACCATTAGTTTTAAATAATCAAAATGGGGTGGTAAGATCGCCCTTGTGGTGCCCCGTCCAAACGATCCTATCTTTCATCCATAGCCTTAATTGGGGAACAATGATTTTGTATCAAGTTTCGATGTTATTAAAAAAAAAAAAATATTGTAAAATATGTAAATTGTGTACCGATTTCCTCGAAAGAGGGTTAAAGGAATAAACACTTATACTACTACTACTACTACTACTAGTACTACTACCACTTCTACTACTACTACTACTACTAGTACTACTACTACTACTACTACTACTACTACTACGTTCGAGACAATAATAGGCCCAGTGGCAATCCTCTGATGAAGGCTAATATTCAGGAGTCAATAGCAGTACGCTAATTCATCAATATTAAGCAGATTCTATTCTGTGTATTAATATGGCCTAGGTAGAGGCGTAACACGTTGACAAAATGGACTAATATCCTATAGTTCCTGGTCCATCGTTAGTATGGAATCCGTCCGAACGATCCTATCTTTCATCCTTAGCCTTAATTGGGGAACAATGATTTTGTATCAAGTTTCGATGTAATTGAAAAAAAAAGTATGGAATCGACAAGGAGCCTGTTACTCGGGGGCGTACACAAAAATATCATGGCGATGATTCACCATCTGTGGTAGATAGATAGATGTTTGTTATTTCATAATAATACATATATAATGCATACACTCACCCTCAAGTATACAAGATGTGTTGTTACGGGTATAAGAAATTAGTCAGTAAAAAAATGAATGATATGAAAATAAACCTGCTAAATATTATGTAATTGGATAGGAGATTAATTAGAATTGGGTAATTGAACAAAAGGTACATTGACAATATTTGGCATCACAGAATTCGTCGATGGTATAAAATGCATGTGCAATTAAAAAGTTTTTGATTCTATTTTTAAACATTTGTCTCGAGATGGTCAGGTCTTTTAATTTCTCCTTCAGGCTGTTGTAAAGTTTGATCCCAACATGTGTTGGGTCATGATCAGAAATTAGGAGTCTACTATGCACTTTGTGGAGATCGTTGCCATGCCTTGTGTTATGGTCATGGTTTGTAGTATTCGTATAGATAGAGTAATACAAGTAGTACGTAATACGTATAAAGTTTAATGGCTAATGATGTTGATAGTACACTGGATATTCTTCTTGCAGGATAGAGTTTGTTAATACCAGTAATACAATAATATGATATAATGGAAATAGTGTTAATATGCGCCGTTCAACGGCTAACTTATCGTCATGTGGCGCTACGGACGTCTCCTGGAGTCCTCTGGAGTCTTCTGGAGTCTTCTGGAGTCTTCTCTGGAGTCCTCTGGATTCTTATGGGGGCAGGACGGGGGTGGTCACGTGGCAATTGTCACTCTAAAACGCTGGCCGTAGCACACCAATACTTGATTCCACATACATAAGTGTAGAGTTACTCCAGTCGCACCCGCCCGCAACGCACTATAGCCAAATACTCCACCAACGTTTTTACTATAGTCGTGTTCCAGAATTCAGCGCTTAGTTAGCGCTAGATTAGCATTGTCGAAATGGCGTTCCAATTTCTAGCGGCTAATACCGCTATAGAATCTAGCAAATCGTTCCAGAATCTAGCCTGCTAAGTCCGCTGACATAGCTCATCTAGCGGTAAAAAAAGGTTGCTAACTTGCTAGTTCAGACATAATTCTGAGCGCCAATTCAAAGATCAAGACATCGCTTTGTATGGTCGACCTGCAGATTGAGTATGAGAATGAAATAATATCAATAACTGTGAACGAAAGTGGTGCAAAACAATTAAATAATGATGAGTTTCAATATTTGAATGTAATGAGTGAATAACTGCAGCAAAAAAATCGACTGTGAGGTTATTGGAGATTGCAAAAAAGTTTGCAAAGGCCTAGGCATAGATTGGAGGCTATTCAATTAAATTGGCAATAAGAGTGAAAACTTCGCCATCTTCTTCTGATCCACTGAAGGAGGAATTAGAAGAAATGCCTGCATTTAATACAACTGCTGCAGCTACCAATACGATTTGATCTTCCGCCATAACTTTCACAGCTTGTTGCAAAAGATGCTCGTGATCGTTCCAAAATTGCAAGCTAGCTGAGCTAGCAGTGACGTATGCTGGGCCAACTTGGCGCTAGCAAAGCACTTATATTCCACTCATCACTAGCCTACGCGATGTACAAAATATCTACATATCCCTCTACGAGGTCGTTAAACACACCCCACACTCCCGAGCCTGAATCAACTCGGAACTTGTCTCCCTCAACTGACCTTCTCTCTCTCTCTCTCTCTCTGTTGTTCTATAGACGAGTTCTGAAGCCCGGTCCACTAGATCGCCGAATAGGGAGGTCGAGGGCGGGAAGGGAATGCGGGAACTTAAACACCTCACACCTGAATGACGGGTCCACTCGGCCACGCGGCTCATCTGTGTGTGCCTTGTGAGGGGATCAGGATGTCGGTAGGCGAACCTTGATTGTGAAACTCTCAAGTCACTGCTTGATGTAGGCTGGATGTTGCTTGTTACTGCTTTGACTCGTGACACCAGTTGACCTTCTCACCATCATGTCTCGATATGAGAAGTAGATGATAGATTTATCCTCAGAATCAGAATCAATTCAATTTAAATTCAAATTCAATTTTCAAATTCAACATGTTTTTTATTCACATTGAACAATCACATGACAAATATGAAATAGAATAACAAACACATGGGGATAATAACAAATAAATTCAATACGAATATAACGGTAAAATAAGACAAATAAAGAAGAACTGCCATCAGTGCGAAATAAGTTGAATAATTATAAGCAGCCTGATGATTATCCATGAGAGACTTGTGATGTGTGTCGTCTCTTGACTCAAATCCCTTCGAATCTGACTTCATTCCTGAACCGATTCGTGTGCAATATTTACTATCTCCCTTATTGATGTGAAATGTGATGGCAAGCTATACACGCACCTTGAGTTCGAAACAATAATATCACTGCCTCAGAGTTACCTCTACAAGACCACGGATACCAAGATGCATTGCGGGTTGCGTTTGGCCGTTGGAGATGGTGTCCTCACTTCCTATCCCTCCCATGTTGAAAATATCTCCCGATCCACGGTCTACGTTTAAAGTACCACTAACAGTGTGTAGATAGGTAGTGATAGAAGGAACTAACGTTACGTTCAAGGCCGGCTCGCTGTCATCAAGTTTGCCAGCCTATCAGCCGTTTCCACAGAAACACACCAGATAGAGCAGCGATCCATGTTACACAGAAGAGTCCTCACGGTATGGTACGTGTTTTCAAGATAAGTGAAGGAAACGCAACCCTCAATGCATCTTGCTTTGTACCTTACAGTTGGTGTAACGAACCAGAACCCTTTTCAGGTGACCATGTATCAAGATTAAAGTCTATTGTGTCTATTAAACTAGACAAGCACTATAAAACTATTCACCAGAGAGGCTTGCATCATTGTGGATCAAAATGGTTCAATAAATTACCAACAATAGTCAAAGAAATGCCTTTCAAAGAATTCAAATCAACTATTAAAATGCATCTTCTGAAGAACACTTTCTACTCGGTAGAGGATTACATGGACACTGGCTTTATCTGAAAAATTTGAATCAATATTCAAAATAACCTAAAATGTTAGAATTAATTAAAACTAGAATTATTGCAGAACTGTAATCATCTCAAGGATTGAAATTGATTAAAAAAATCAGAATTTCCAATTTTAAAATGAAATGTATTTCCAACTTGAACTTCATTGTTGAACAAACATCAGCTATTGAAAGCTGATATCACCTGAAATTTGGAGTTCAAAATCAATAGAACCTATTTTCGTTTATTAGAATCATTTTAAATATTATTTCAAATATTAATATCATTATCATTTTAAATATTAGTATCATTATCATTATTGTTAATTATCAATCAATTTACATAATATCATGTAATGTTATAACCCACATTTATAAGTCAGTAAGCTGATAATTGTAAGCTGATAATTGTAAGCTGATAATTGTAAGCTGATAATTGTAAGCTGCTAACCATTCCGACTTCCTCTGAAGAGGGTTAAAGGAATTATTGAATGAATTAGGTGCTGTGACTACACGCGATGGAAATACGTCTGACATGGAACTGTGGCAAGCCTGGAATCTGATCTCAGTGCTCATACTTCAGGGTAGCTCATCGGAACAATTGGAAAGTGGGCGGAGTCTCTTTTCTCGGTATGGATGATTGCATGCACCGGCATATGGAACTGACAACAATGAGGTCACTGACCTCTACTGCTTCACAATACGCCCGAGTTTCTATTGTATCCACCAATCGGTAAAGAGACTATTTATGTCACAGTAATGAGCAATCCTGACCTTGGTTAGAGCCAGTTTTAATCCTTGTCCAGAGAGATATATATTGAAGATTCTTGCTGATATTTATTTAGGAAATTCCATATTTCAACTCTACCGTCTCTGTTGGATGAGCGTAGCGAAGATTCCATTTCACATACCGAAAAAATGGGCTTTTTTTGTAATTTTTTGCGTTGTAATTTTATGCGTGGACAGGTCAGGAAAGAATACCTATCGAATTGAAACTTTTTCCACATATTTGTGTGATACCAGAATAGGCTGGAATTGTTATTCAGGAAAATCGGTTGACAATTTTTTCCGGAAAGAAATAATAAAGTTTGGAAAATCCTCGTGAAAATAACCCAGAGGAAAAATACTTGAAAAACAAGAATTTTTCGAAAGCTCTCAAATTGCCACCGAATATGAACAATACTATTATACACCTTTTCAGAGATTTTTGCAACAATCGGATGAAAAATAACAAAGAAAACGCAATAAAAGTGTACATTTTATTGAATATTTGGATCGATTAGTTTTGCAAAGTGTTTATGCGACAGGTTGCAGCACCATTATAATATCAACAAGTTGCAGGTGAGGTTTTTGAACGTTTGAAGTAAGTCAAGGTTTGTAGATGTAAATTGAGCTGACAAGTTGTTCTTCATTCTAGATTGCCATACTTCTAAGCTCATCTCACAACGCGCATCCCGCGTTCTCCTAGTTAAACAAATGTTAATTATTATACAGTCAGTGAATACGTCAACGCACGATGGAATGCCTGAACCGTGTGTGGACTTGAAGCATTCCATTCTAGTCCATATTTGACGGCAGATGTTGGGTATTATGAAGAATAACGCCTACCTTAATTTCATATAGTATGTTTTCATTCCAACATGTATTCTGAGGAGCCTTGTTGGGGCGCTCAACTGGTGCATTCAAACCGTTATTATTATTATTTACGTAGTAGTAGTAGTAGAAGTGTTTATTCCTTTAACCCTCTTTCGAGGAAATCGGTACACAATTTATTATTCTATTATTTATTTATTCATTATTATTATTATTTATTAATTTATTATTTATTATTATTCACGTATTATTCTAACAATGACTCATAATGATGTAATGATCCAATGGTCAATAAAACCACCATCAATATTAATATTATTATTATTATTATTGTAGTGAAGAATCTTCACTTTTTCATATTTTTAATTACAAACGATTTTGATACCAATTATAAGAATACAGCCAATCATCAACACGTGACAAGACAGAGATGGAATCTTGTAGAAACTTTATTTTATAATTCTTGTGATGGACAAGAGAAGCGATTCCTGATTCCAAAATCATTCAATGAAATCCCGGCTGAATTGAGAAAAGGATCAGGAATATCACAAGTGAGAATTGGCCTGAAGCAATGGATATCTAAGATTGTGCAAATACTTGACCAGAGATGAGAAATAGAGTCACACTAATGATGCATACCCAATATATATAATGCTCCATTCCCCTAGGCACTTATTTAGCCTATTTACTTTTTCAATTGC
>OZ023331.1:2701421-2803921 GCA_964007535.1 Brachyptera risi
CGGACAAACCTTGGAACTCATTAGGTTCAATGCGTGGAACTGACGGAACTCATTGATCGGGAGAGGAGGTTCACTGCGTGGAACCGACGGAACTCATTGATCAAGAGAGGAGGTTCACTGCGTGGAACCGACGGAACTCATTGATCAGAAGGAAAGGTTCACTGCGTGGAACCGAGGGAACTCATTGATCAGAAGGAAAGGTTCACTGCGTGGAACCGAGGGAACTCATTGATCAGGAGAAGAGGTTCACTGCGTGGGACCGAGGGAACTCATTGATCAGGAGGAAAGGTTCACTGCGTGGGACCAAGAGAACTCATTGATCAGGAGAAGAGGTTCACTGCGTGGAACCGAGGGAACTCATTGATCAGGAGGAAAGGTTCACTGCGTGGAACCGAGGGAACTCATTGGTCAGGAGGAAAGGTTCACTGCGTGGAACCGAGGGAACTCATTGGTCAGGAGGAAAGGTTCACTGCGTGGAACCGAGGAAACTCATTGGTCAGTAGGAAAAGTTCACTTCGTGGAACCGAGGGAACTCATTGATCAGGAGGAAAGGTTCACTGCGTGGAACCGAGGAAACTCATTGATCAGGAGGAAAGGTTCACTGCGTGGAACCGAGGGAACTCATTGATCGAGAGAGGAGGTTGACTAACCGACGGAACTCATTGATCAGGAGGAAAGGTTCACTGCGTGGAACCGAGGGAACTCACTGATCAGGAGGAAAGGTTCACTGCGTGAAACCGAGGGAACTCACTGATCAGGAGGAAAGGTTCACTGCGTGGAACCGAGGGAACTCATTGATCAGGAGGAAAGGTTCACTGCGTGGAACCGAGGGAATTCATTGATCAGGAGGAAAGGTTCACTGCGTGGAACCGACTGAACTCATTGATCAGGAGGAAAGGCTCACTGCGTGGAACCGAGGGAATTCATTGATCAGGAGGAAAGGTTCACTGCGTGGAACCGAGGGAACTCACTGATCAGGAGGAAAGGTTCACTGCGTGGAACCAAGGGAACTCATTGATCAGGAGAAGAGGTTCACTGCGTGGAACCGAGGGAACTCATTGATCAGGAGGAAAGGTTCACTGCGTGGAACCGAGGGAACTCATTGGTCAGGAGGAAAAGTTCACTGCGTGGAACCGAGGGAACTCATTGATCACGAGAAGAGGTTCACTGCGTGGAACCGAGGAAACTCATTGGTCAGTAGGAAAAGTTCACTTCGTGGAACCGAGGGAACTCATTGATCAGGAGGAAAGGTTCACTGCGTGGAACCGAGGAAACTCATTGATCAGGAGGAAAGGTTCACTGCGTGGAACCGACCGAACTCATTGATCGGGAGAAGAGGTTCACTGCGTGGAACCGACGGAACTCATTGATCGAGAGAGGAGGTTCACTGCGTGGAACCGACGGAACTCATTGATCAGAAGAAGAGGTTCACTGCGTGGAACCGAGGGAACTCATTGATCGAGAGAGGAGGTTGACTAACCGACGGAACTCATTGATCAGGAGGAAAGGTTCACTGCGTGGAACCGAGGGAACTCACTGATCAGGAGGAAAGGTTCACTGCGTGAAACCGAGGGAACTCACTGATCAGGAGGAAAGGTTCACTGCGTGGAACCGAGGGAACTCATTGATCAGGAGGAAAGGTTCACTGCGTGGAACCGAGGGAATTCATTGATCAGGAGGAAAGGTTCACTGCGTGGAACCGACTGAACTCATTGATCAGGAGGAAAGGCTCACTGCGTGGAACCGAGGGAATTCATTGATCAGGAGGAAAGGTTCACTGCGTGGAACCGAGGGAACTCACTGATCAGGAGGAAAGGTTCACTGCGTGGAACCGAGGGAACTCACTGATCAGGAGGAAAGGTTCACTGCGTGGAACCGAGGGAATTCATTGATCAGGAGGAAAGGTTCACTGCGTGGAACCGACTGAACTCATTGATCAGGAGGAAAGGCTTACTGCGTGGAACCGACGGAACTCATTGATCAGGAGGAAAGGCTCACTGCGTGGAACCGACTGAACTCATTGATCAGGAGGAAAGGCTCACTGCGTGGAACCGAGGGAATTCATTGATCAGGAGGAAAGGTTCACTGCGTGGAACCGAGGGAACTCACTGATCAGGAGGAAAGGTTCACTGCGTGGAACCGAGGGAACTTACTGATCAGGAGGAAAGGTTCACTGCGTGGAACCGAGGGAACTCACTGATCAGGAGGAAAGGTTCACTGCGTGGAACCGAGGGAACTCACTGATCAGGAGGAAAGGTTCACTGCGTGGAACCGAGGGAACTCACTGATTAGGAGGAAAGGTTCACTGCGTGGAACCGAGGGAACTCACTGATCAGAAGGAAAGGTTCACTGCGTGGAACCGACGGAACTCATTGATCAGGAGGAAAGGTTCACTGCGTGGAACCGAGGGAACCCATTGATCAGGAGGAAAGTTTCACTGCGTGGAACCGACGGAACTCATTGATCAGGAGGAAAGGTTCACTGCGTGGAACCGAGGGAACTCATTGATCAGGAGGAAAGGTTCACTGCGTGGAACCGAGGGAACCCATTGATCAGGAGGAAAGGTTCACTGCGTGGAACCGAGGGAACCCATTGATCAGGAGGAAAGGTTCACTGCGTGGAACCGAGGGAACCCATTGATCAGGAGGAAAGGTTCACTGCGTGGAACCGAGGGAACCCATTGATCAGGAGGAAAGGTTCACTGCGTGGAACCGACGGAACTCATTGATCAGGAGGATAGGCTCACTGCGTGGAACCGAGGGAACTCATTGATCAGGAGGAAAGGTTCACTGCGTGGAACCGAGGGAACTCACTGATCAGGAGGAAAGGTTCACTGCGTGGAACCGACGGAACTCATTGATCAGGAGGAAAGGTTCACTGCGTGGAACCGAGGGAACCCATTGATCAGGAGGAAAGGTTCACTGCGTGGAACCGAGGGAACCCATTGATCAGGAGGAAAGGTTCACTGCGTGGAACCGAGGGAACCCATTGATCAGGAGGAAAGGTTCACTGCGTGGAACCGAGGGAACCCATTGATCAGGAGGAAAGGTTCACTGCGTGGAACCGAGGGAACCCATTGATCAGGAGGAAAGTTTCACTGCGTGGAACCGACGGAACTCATTGATCAGGAGGAAAGGTTCACTGCGTGGAACCGAGGGAACTCATTGATCAGGAGGAAAGGTTCACTGCGTGGAACCGAGGGAACCCATTGATCAGGAGGAAAGGTTCACTGCGTGGAACCGAGGGAACCCATTGATCAGGAGGAAAGGTTCACTGCGTGGAACCGAGGGAACCCATTGATCAGGAGGAAAGGTTCACTGCGTGGAACCGAGGGAACCCATTGATCAGGAGGAAAGGTTCACTGCGTGGAACCGACGGAACTCATTGATCAGGAGGATAGGCTCACTGCGTGGAACCGAGGGAACTCATTGATCAGGAGGAAAGGTTCACTGCGTGGAACCAACGGAACGTCGAACGACTGACCTAATATCCCGATCCTTCAGAATGAAGCTTTAATCAATTTCGAATGAAAATAACTCGTTCTCAACAGATGTATTTCAGATGAGGTGGAGAGAACACTTTCCTAAACCAATACTATGATGAAATGATTGATTATTCTCAGCGGGCGGCCATTTTTTATCAGTTTCAATCTAAAAAAATCTAATAATAATATTGTCACAGTAGGAAGAGATCTTATAAGAACTAACCATATGCTCTCGCTCTCTCTCTCTCTCTCCCTCTCTCACATGCACTCTTACTTCTTTCCCCCCCTCACCTCCTACTCAACTCATTCCACTTTCCCATTTTCTCATTTCCTCAAGTTATGTCCAAGCAAGTGTGTGGTCCCCGGTGGCTCCCTGATACACCGCAGCCCGATACTAGCCGCCCGACATGTGATACTAGCCCGCTCGACACGTCATTTGTTACCCAGTGTCTGCGGTGAGGCCGAGACGGGCGGTGGACGAGCGGGCGTCTCGCAGCCAACAGCTGATCCGTCTTGCCTCTATGGGAAGCAAGACGCTCTTGGTTGCTGCGAGCTGTTACGACAACGCTGTGCAGGACCACGTGATGAGACTGCTATGTTGATGGATATACAGCACGATGTAGTCATAACAACAGACCCAAGGCGTACCAACTCCTATACAGCTATGTTACGACAACACTGTGCTGGACCACGTGATGAGACTGCTATGTTGATGGACATACAGCACAATGTAGTCATAACAACAGACTCAAGGTGTACCAACTCCCATACAGCTATGTTACGACAACGCTGTGCAGGACCACGTGATGAGCCTGCTATTTTTTTTTCCAGGCTCTTAATTGGATAACATAAGAAATTGACCCTGAACATAAATCCACAAAACCCTGAGAGGGTTTATCTGTGGGATGAGTACACATATAACAATGATTAGATAGCGATAATAATTTAATAGCTTTATTATAATATAAAGCTCTAATAGTCGTTAAAGTAGTTCTACCCTTGCTACTTTATCGACTCTGGTATTCTACACACCTTGATATCTGAATAAGCTATAAAAGTCGTCAAAGAAGTTCTACTCTTGCCACTTCATTGACTCGGGTATTCTACACACCTTGATGTATATAAAAAATACTTCATTGTTGGTCAACTCTTGAATCTAGAAAGCAGTGAATCTCGACAACTTAATTCTGTCACAATTTTCATGATATATTTGATGAATGAAGACGGTTGATTAATTTTTTTCCTCAAAACGGCTGATTGGAATTGCATTCAAAATGATGATAATGTGTAAAATCTATGTATACACATTCGGAGAAAAATTTTATGTCATTTGGAGAAATTTTATTTTTCAACATTTTTCGCTCATTCAAATCTTATGGGGTTTTTAGAAACTTTGATATAATATTTCTCAAAATCGGTTCAACCGATTCATTCCAGAAGCTGAACAGTTCTAGGTTGGATGAGTTTGCGTGTACAAAAGAAGTTTCATGTAGATCAGTCAACCCTTGCGACCTGTGGAGTGCTTACAAACAAACAAACAAAAGAACAAAACGAAACAAAAAACACACAGACAAAAGCTCATATGAGTGAGATTGTGACTGCACTACGCTCATCTGAGATTCTCTCCAAATGAGATCAAATTCTCTCTGAATGTGTATACATGGATGATACACAGTATCACCATTTTGTAAGCAATTCAAACCAGCCGTTTTGAGGAAAAAAATTAATCAACCGTTTTGAAGAAAAAATTGAAATAACTGGTTTAGCCGAAGCCTGAAATAATTTAGCAATTACAAAAACTTCCTCATATAAAAGGTGTGGAATCAGAACTGTTTCCCTGTGTCATGAACGTGAAGTTACCCATTCCTCAGCATCATGCACTTTACTTCAATTCTGCTAAGTGTTATATGAGGGGACGTGGGGGGCAATGAGCCAAGTGTTTCCTGTTATTCTCCAGGCCGTATTGATAAATAATACGTTGCACTTGGCATGCAGTTTTGATTTCACACTTTTTATATGAAGCAGTTTTTGTAGTTGTTGAAATATTTCAGGCCTTGGCTCCAAGTTTTTACACGTCCGAGTTTTGGGTGGGATTAAAGTTCACTGTATACAATATCATATCAACAACATGTAGGCCTAATATAGAGAACGAAACGAGAAAAAACTCAAATTCCAAAACTTCTCAAAATGTCACCTCCACTGCTTGTTTTGTTTAGAATATGTCAGACACGGTTATTGATAGAACTTTATTTATAACTTTTAATTGTACTCACTAAATAAGTAATATTTTACTTAATACAACTTACTATTTATTACTTTTTATGTATTTATTTTTTTATTACTCTCATCGTACGGTCTTCTGGTTGCAAACTCTGGTCCAACCAGGATCACTCGTAATTCTTCCAGTACTATTGATCTCTGCATTACCAATATTCCTGATGGTTCATACTCTCGCAAAGTATTGATACAGCTGGGCCTCTCTGACCATTCTTCTTTGTTGGTCGAGACTTGCTTTCCCTTGAAAGCTAATATACAGGTGGATCAGTTGGTTTTTGAAAATAAGAGAACTTTTGGAACGAGTCAGAGGTCCGCTTTCCTTGGTGGTTTGAAATCCGCTGATTGGGTTGATGTGGTTAACAGTACCTCGACTGAGAACAAATATAAAGCTTTCACGGAAGTGTTCATGCACCACTTCAATATACGTTTTCCTTAAAAAAAAATGTAAATGTAGGTAAAAATAAGAAACACAATTCTTGGATTACTCAAGATCTTAAAGATCAGGCTAGTTGTATACGTGGTATCTCATTTGAGGACCACCACCCGTCACGACTTGGACAGATATAAGAATGTAAAGCGAACTTACAGGAGGAATCTTGAGGCTGCTGGAAGAAACAGCAATGATAGGTTCATCACTAGATCGAATATTATTAGTAATGTAACCTAGAATTTCATAAAGTGAAGCACTAACTCATCCAAGTCCAAAGAGAAGAATATCATACTCAAAATAGAGGGAAAGTTTGTTTCGGACCCAAATTGCGTTGCTGAAGCTTTTAACAACTTCTTTATCTCATTGATCATTACTATTACCTTCTTTGTATACTGTTCATTACTTCCAAAATTAATTACTTCTGTGTTGAAGTTTTGAGCTTCAAGTATTTATTTGTATCTGTTTTTTGTGCCTTTCTAGAGGCCTATAACAATGTATGAAATGAACAATGTAATTTCTGTAACAGAATAAAATAAATTTTTGAATTTGAATTTGAATTTACCAATGCTGTCCCTAGTCTCCTCAAAACTCTGTCTTCGAAGAGCGTTGCGCGAAAGCGTTGCGATCTGATACTGTCTCAGCTCCAGTTGGAGGTTTATTTCTTTTCCCAACTCTCACTCAAGAAATCATCTCTGTCATTGGCAACTTAGCTAACAAGCATCCAGCTGGCTATGACGAAGTACCATCATTGATTCCTCGCTCATGTGCAGATATAATTGCACCGCATCTGGCAGAGGTCATAAACCAGTCATTTCCAGAAGGCCATTTCCCCTCGGACCTCAAACTGGCGAAACTGATTCCTCTTTACAAAACAGGAGATCGTACTGACCCGGGTAATCATCGTTCGATAGCTCTATTATCCTCTTTTTCCAAAGTTTAAGAAAGGGTGATGCTTTTACGTCTTCTCTCCTACCTTGAGAAACGTAAGATTTTTCTGAATCGCAACGTGGTTTCCGGTCGGGCAGATCAACGGAAACTGCGATCTTCACTTTCCTGAATACTGTTACCAGGGTCTGAACAACAAGTTCACTCACGCTTCGGGGATATTTCAAGACCTTTCTAAAGCATTCGACAGTGAAGACCATGAGATTCTGTACCTCAAACTGAAACGTATGGGTATAACTGGGAATGCGTTGAGGTGGATTACATCGTTTCTCTCCGAGCGGTCACAAACTGTTGACATAAAGATGACGAACGAAAAAGGAGTAACCGCAA
Source organism: Brachyptera risi (assembly GCA_964007535.1). Taxonomy (NCBI): domain Eukaryota; kingdom Metazoa; phylum Arthropoda; class Insecta; order Plecoptera; family Taeniopterygidae; genus Brachyptera; species Brachyptera risi. The sequence continues at coordinate 2,708,888 of OZ023331.1, forward strand.
GGTCCAAGTCTTCCTCAGCCAAGTCAACTATTGGTGTCCCACAGGGGTCAGTTTTGGGTACACTACTCTTTCTATTGTACATAAATGACCTGACAAATGTGTACACAGATGGTGAGCTCGTCCTCTATGCTGACGACACAAGTCATGTGATATGTGCTCCTTCTGCAAATGAAATTACAATCTTGGCGAACAAAGCTGCAGCTGCGATACTCACGTGGTGTACTGACAACAGACTGCTCCTGAATGCTTCCAAAGCAACCTGTATGCAGTTCCATACGCTTCAAGACAAGATCACCTCAAGCCCATTGATTCGACTGAATAGCTCAAGTGTGACGATGTCAACGAGTACCAGGTTTCTTGGCATCGTGGTGACAGATACTGTGGACTGGTCGTGCCACGTGGAAATGACAGTGAAGAAGGTACTATGCTTATAAGCCTGTGCCGGGTTGTTTCTCCAGTAGTGCTACGCATGCTTTATTTTTCACACGTATATTCGCACCTACAATACGGAATCATATTTTGGAGCCATTCTTTTTATGCCAGAAGTCTTTTCCTGCTGCAAAAGCGAGCTATGAGAATTAGTGGTAATGTTAATAAGTCAACAACTTGTAGACCTTTTTTTAAATCGTATGTACTGCTGACTCTACCTCGTATTTTTACTCTCAAGTTCGTCGTTTTTGTGAAAGAGAATTTTAAACTATTTCAATGTAACCATGAAATCCGCCAACATGATACACGACGTCTTAATGACTTACGTGTGGACAAACATAGACTTATGCTGTATAAGAAAGGTGCGCAATATTCAATGTCACGGTTTTATAACAACCTACCGATAGACATTGGATTGATTTCCAGCATGCCTACATTTAAATCCAGAGTTAAGAAGCTGCTATGTGAAAATGCTTTTCACTCTGTTGACGACTTTTTAGCTTTCAGCTAATCTTGAACAATGCTTATTATATGTATATTTGTAATTCATGACATATATCATATACTGTTTGTACAGTCTCTGATGGTAAAAACCATTATTATTATTATTATTATCATTATTTTTATCATAGATTATAACGCTTTTATTTGGAATCAATGAAAAAAAAATATTATTATTATCATCATTCTTATACAGCACGATGCAGTCAAGATGGAAGTGTGGGTTTCATGTATATTCACGGCCCCACAGACAGACAGATCATCCGGAGATTCGAGAGCAGTTTGCTTCACTCACGAAACTCCTCCACATCTACAATATCGATATTCTGGACTGCCATTGGTCGCCCTTGATCATGACTGTCGACACTCGTGAGATCTTATCTGTTGATCATAACAGAACACGATAGCTGTCAGTGTCAGCACATTGTCCTGCCTGTGGAGCAATGCCGACCAAGGTCAGCCCATCGACTGGAGCTCACGCGATCGAGCGGACATCCTCCCCGATCCGATCCGGGCAATCCCTCCCACGCCAGGCGTTTACTTCTTGCGTTGATTAAGAGCGCCTGCGAGTGTTTCGTAGATCACTGGTGACTGAGGCTTATTGAGAGATCACATGTTTGGTACCAGCAAGACGAGTGATACTCGTGCCGTGTGATACAGCCAGGGACCACGGCTCGTCAGCTGTGACGTCACAGTGACGTGAGCATCAGTCGAGGAGCTATGAACCATCTTGAGGGAACACATGTCCGGTACCAGCAAGACGAGTGTGACTCGTCAGCTGTGACGTCACAGTGACGTGAGCATCAGTCGAGGAGCTATGAACCATCTTGAGGGAACACATGTCCGGTACCAGCAAGACGAGTGTGACTCGTCAGCTGTGACGTCACAGTGACGTGAGCATCAGTCGAGGAGCTATGAACCATCTTGAGGGAACACATGTCCGGTACCAGCAAGACGAGTGTGACTCGTCAGCTGTGACGTCACAATGACGTGAGCATCAGTCGAGGAGCTATGAACCATCTTGAGGATGTGAGAATCATCTGTGTTACAATTGTATTGAAACCTGAGAGCCTCACGTGCCCGCCACGTGTTATAACGAGCTCAAAGAGATCAGGATTTGGATTGTTTCATATCCACCAGTGAGCCAGGTACCATGGGGACATTAACAGTATTTGTTCATTTCCTTTCTTCGTTATCATGAAATCCAAGTCCTGCTCTCGCGGTGGGCTGAAAATGGGTCATATTTCTTCATACCAAGAGATCGTGACTATGTCATCATCCATTATTGTCATGATATTTAGCCGTTCTACAGAATATTATTCAATCAAAGTCTGCAGTCTCTTGGAGCCAGCTGAGCCTAGGTTGTTATTTCAGCTGAAACTACTCTCGTACCCTCTTAAGCAAGATCTCCATTGCACCAGACTGAGTGATTCCTTTCAAGGTCACAGCGCCCACGGATCCCAGGGACGTCAGGGGGCGTGACTGGCCGCCAGTGACGTGCTGGGAGCTGCTATATAAGCTGACACTTCATCTGATTGCAGTACACTTCTGATTGACTTGTCTTCTCTCTACACTCAGCATGTTGGCCACGATCGCAGCGCTCTTGGTGGTGGCAGTCGGCATCGCGGCACAGGGGGTAAGCTCATGGGATATGTTTCACACTCTCTCCCAGTTTGGTACAATTTTAACTTGGCATACACACAAAAGCTGGGAGAAATTTCATGGACATATTCTCTTTTCTGAAATGACCGCTACAATTGGAAAGTTTCGATATTTCCGGGTGTTCAATTGTTAGCTTGGACATGAATCTGAAATCTGAATTCATCGTAACATGAGACTTGGATCATGAATTCAGGCCCATTATGAGAAAAAGCAACAGTTTTTCAACTATAAACTATAAACTATAAAGTTCAATATCATTGATTGAATGGTCGAAAGAGCCTCTTACATTTGAGACGTGAATAACCACCTTCCTACATATCATATTTGGCTGTAAACGTATTCCATCCCCTCGTTTCATACTTTTCAGAACTGGGCAAACAACCTGCCCTTCCAATAACTCTCTCCAACTTTCATATTATGTTTGATAACGTTATCGCGTTGAAAGCTAGTCCTTGGAACCTGTGAGACGGAACTCCTCAGCCAACCTGATGTACTCGGCACATAAACTCACTCATTCAGTCATTCTCGTGTCCGGGTCGAACAGTTCCATCCCGAGGACGAGCGGCATTTGCTGCCTTGTCGTTTGCCTCCAACAGATTCTCCATACTGCGCATGTCTCCCGCATTGAAGCCCCACGTCGACCTGTTCGTCATGGGGCCGGTGTCATGGAGTCCAGATAGAGGAGAACGACAGCTATCCTCCAGATAAACCTCCATATAATACTATATGTCGATAGCGATAGTCGATCTATTTGAGAGATGTTTGAGGAGCCAGATTAGCAGACGAGGGCGTTCGTCAGGTGGATCATAACCCTACTTCTGCACTGTGCCAGACGTGAATGCACAATAAGGAACGACAGCAAGAACTGAGCGGATACCAGGATATTTGTGCACATCCCAGATGCTGTGCAAAGAGAAAGTAGACCTGATTGGATGGAAACAGTTGATACGGACGTAGTTGTTATTGTTATAGCATTGTTTCACATACTAGTAGGCCTACTTGATAAGCAGTGCATTGCATTTGGAACAGGAGACCGTCTACGGTATATCCCTGTCCATGACATTTCCAATAGATTAGGTACCACAAAGGCTCGAAGCTTGTTGTTCTTCCACGCATTTTCGGGATGCGACACGGTTTCTTCTTCAGTTTACCATGGAATAAAGCAATTCTGGGATCCTTGGATGGTTTATCCTGAAGCGAACAATACTTTTAAGCAATTTTCATCTGGTATTCTTGAGGTATCAGAAGAATGTAATAAGTTAATCGAAAGATTCATTCTATTAATCTATGCCAGAACATCTGATTGCGAACAATGAACATATAGATGTCACGCGCAGACATTTATTTGCTCAGCAATCAAAAGTCATCGATAGAATCCTACCGACTAAGGCTGCAGCATATCAGGCGAGCCATGTACCAGGTGTACATATGGTCGAATTCGTTCACTGCACGTCCTGAGTTGCCTTCGCCTAGTGATTGAGGATGGACGTTAAATAAAAACAGTGAATGGAAGCCATTGTGATCGTCCATCCCGGATGCTTCTACTAATCTCATGCAAGTGCAAATAAGGATGTAGTGGTCGCTGCTCTTGCTACACTGCAGGATTAATTTGTGCTTATGTGATGGCTGCGAGTGCGAACACTAGATACTATAAAAGTAACCTTGATCTATTATCATGGTTGGGTGGTTAAGGTAGGTCAGGGTAGATCTCTGTATGTAGCTACCTCCTCGTGGTGAGACCTGGAAACTGGTTGTGAGTTTTTATTTACATCAAATAGAAACCAACTTGCTAAACGCCACAATATATTTTAAAACTGATCAAATTAGATCACCCGATGATCTAAGGTGACCTCGAATGACCTGTAAATAACTTGTGTCCTGTTTTTTGCATCATTGAATATAATATTGATACATTTCAGTCTCCACGAAGCAAGTGGATAGCTATTTTCAATTGGACTGAAAATAATTATTTTATAGAGTCCAAGAATTGATTTTGTATTCATACGGTTGACCCCACGGAGCAAATAATATATAATATCGCTTCAGTATACAATTAGTTTTACATTTGGGAACATGTACACTATTTTCCTTCATAAAATGATAATTTAAAAAAAAAGTAATCTAATAGGGATTTTTTACATTTTTGACCTTGAATTGACGTATTCTATCGAATATACATGGTTTTGGGTGAAGTTCTCTACATAATATTGTTCAAATATCAGTCAGTTACTGAAGAAGAGAAAAAAAAGTGGAAAAAATAATAACATACACACATAATACATACACTACCCCCTTATTTTCTTTTTTCAAACGCCACTGGATATTTCAGCTTTCAAGGGCAAAATCTCGTTTCATATCATAGCCAAATGATTTTTAAATATCAAAAGGTACATCTTTACCAAATTTCACGCTTTAATCACTAAATGCGCGATTGTTGTGATTTTTTGATCTTAGCCGCTAAACTAACAAAAGTGTTGAAGCTGACACCGTAAAAGCATAGTCGTCGGTAAATTGTCATCAAATCAAGTTTGAAAATTCTGATTTCCTTACGAATCTGAGAGTTGAGTTACCTGATGGCATAAGAAAACGTCAATAAGTCAAACGCGAAATATGCGTTGTAAGATGAGCGAGATATCTGAATAAGGTATAAAAGTCGTTGAAGTAGTTCTACCCTTGATACTTTATCGACTCTGGTATTCTACACACCTTGATATCTGAATAAGCTATAAAAGTCGTTAAAGTAGTTCTACTCTTGCCACTTAATTGACTCTGGTATTCTACACACCTTGATGTATATAAAAAATACTTCATTGTTGGTCAACTCTCGAATCTAGAAAGCAGTGAATCTTGACAACTTGATTCTGTCACAATTTTTATGATATTTGATGAATATTATCATTTTTTTTTTCAAAATGGCTGATTGGAATTGCTTAAAAAATCGTGAAATCTGTGTATACACATTTGAAGAGAATTTCATCCCATTTGGAGAGATTTTATTTTTCAACATTTTCCGCCCAGCCAAATCTTATGGGGTTTCTAGAAACTTTGAGATGATTTTTCTCAAAATCGGTCCAACCGATTCATTCCAAAAACTTTTCAGTTCTAAGTTGGATGAGTTTGCGTATACAAAAAAGTTTCATGTTGATCTGTCAAACCCTGCAACCTGTAGAGTGCTTACAAAAAAAAAAACACAGACAAACCCCTATAAAAGTGGGATAGAGACTTCGCTACGCTCATCTAAAAATAATAGACAAGAAAAAAATTAGATGCATGAGTAACTTCGCAATCTTCCACCTAGATGGTAGAGAGAAGCTGTGTCCGGGTGAGAAATTGCAGCAATTTATCCACCTCGACTGGATCGTTCAATGAAATATCTTTCAAATGTTTGCCAATGTCCAGCCCAAGTCTGACGTCACGATATGTGCTGCAAGCGGTCAGAATATGTTCAATGGTGAGCGTCGTGCCACACTCTGGAGGATCCTCGCCTGACATGAGGAGACGCGTGTGTCCAATGCGCATGCGCGACAGCACAACTTGCACGCGAGGAGACACCGATGTCTTGATCTCCCCGAGTGTGTTGTCTGTGGTATATTGCCACTGCCTTCTTAGACAGATTTACGGGGTGCACTTTCGCCACATATATCTCAAGAATTACAAACACTACGGACTTGCGGTAAAATGCAATGAATAGATGATTCCCTCACAATTGGTTATGCCAAATCAAAAATTGAAGAATAATTTTATTATAGAGCAATAATTGTATCAAAGTGAGCCTAATTTGATGGTTTTCATGGCTTAATTCCCGGTTACCAAAAAATAGTAGAAATAAACTACAAACGCACATCCTTAAGTTCAAATTTTCTCATCAATATTTGAAATCCTGATTCACCTATTATTCCACAGTTTTCTCAATTTCCTTGGCCAAAATATGTAATGTAATAAGATTCTGTCCAAATTTTGAAATGAAAAATTCTTCCATCTAGCGGTGGTACTGGAACACTTTCAATGTTATCCCTTTTTCACTTTTCAACCCACAACTAAACTTTTTGACGCACTCCAAACTCGGGTCGAGCATTTCGAAGAGAAACATTATCAGCCAAGATGCGGGCTCTCAAGGTCCAGCATTTTTCAGGTATTCAGCATATCCTAATTGAAACACAGAGATGAATCGTGCGATCCTGACGTTTCTGCAGTCGTGTCGCTTCCGTCCTCAGAGTATTCAGTATCTACGAACACATTGATGATGAGTGATTAAAAAACAATTCCGCTATTTTCCTGGGATCAAGTGTCATCTCAATAGACCATTTTCATAATTCAATGCGCAGGCGCGTCCCGCCCCCAAACAGTCCAGATCGCTGGTATTGCATTCTGCGAGTTTTAGTACTGTTCGAAAAAGTCGGCCCGCTTATCCATAGGTTTAAATGCGAAACACCGAGAGATATAAGTTGCATTATCTCTCATTTCACGCACTCTGACAGTGTGTAAATCTCTTGTAATATAGTAAACATATGAATGTTGAAAACTGCCATCATATTATGAGTGAATACGTTCACTGTAACGCACAATAATACAAATCGATAGTGCTGAATAGCACTGGCAGCATAGGACTTTCGAACGCGCATACTAACATCACTTCCTAGTTCAAACGATCGCCGCTAGATGGCTCATTCTTTTCGAAAATGGTCTATTCATTTGTCATCATCATCTTCACAATCATCTCATTCACTGATCACAATCGAATCTGCCAAATATCATTCCAATATACAGACCCAAGTCCGTGAGTGTATATATTCTTTTCATGTTGAAATTTAACCATGACTTTATTGAAATATGCCATTTGTTAGCCATGTGTTGCGCTAGGCTACTCCCTCAACACGGCCCCACGAGAGGCTCATTTCGTGTCCCTCACTGATTGATTGGCACTTGTTTCTGATTCTTGCTCGTCGCTCTGCTCGTCGCTGACCCCGGCTGACCCCAGGCCCCGAAGACGTCGCAAGAAGTGAGTAAACCTACACGCGTGACTCAACCAACAGCGCATGCGCACTAGCTGCAGTCAAGACTGTCTCAGAATCTCTCGATCAAATGAAATCGATCCGAAAGATCAGATAGACCATGCTCTTCTGAGACTTATCGCCTGAATACAAGTTCCAACGGCATCACAAATCCAGAACTCAGACGTGAGCGTTGCATGTCTGGCAGCAGGAACAAGCATGTCAGACTGTTGGAACAAGCATGTCTGGCTGTTGGAACAAGCATGTCTGGCTGTTGGAACAAGCATGTCAGGCTGTTGGAACAAGCATGTCTGGCAGCTGGAACAAGCATGTCAGGCTGTTGGAACAAGCATGTCAGACTGTTGGAACAAGCATGTCTGGCAGCTGGAACAAGCATGTCAGGCTGTTGGAACAAGCATGTCAGACTGTTGGAACAAGCATGTCAGGCTGCTGGAACAAGCATGTCTGGCAGCTGGAACAAGCATGTCTGGCTGTTGGAACAAGCATGTCTGGCTGTTGGAACAAGCATGTCAGGCTGTTAGAACAAGCATGTCAGACTGTTGGAACAAGCATGTCAGGCTGCTGGAACAAGCATGTCTGGCAGCTGGAACAAGCATGTCAGGCTGTTGGAACAAGCATGTCAGACTGTTGGAACAAGCATGTCAGGCTGCTGGAACAAGCATGTCTGGCAGCTGGAACAAGCATGTCTGGCTGTTGGAACAAGCATGTCAGGCTGTTGGAACAAGCATGTCTGGCTGTTGGAACAAGCATGTCTGGCTGTTGGAACAAGCATGTCTGGCTGTTGGAACAAGCATGTCTGGCTGTTGGAACAAGCATGTCAGGCAGCTGGAACAAGCATGCCAGGCTGTTGGAACAAGCATGTCTGGCTGTTGGAACAAGCATGCCAGGCTGTTGGAACAAGCATGTCTGGCTGTTGGAACAAGCATGTCAGGCTGCTGGAACAAGCATGTCTGGCAGCAGGAACAAGCATGTTTGACCTTGTTTCATTCACTCATCACTTGAGGGCAGCATAGTCGCATCACTGCTTCAGATGGTGTGACTTACCATCAAGCTCACACGTATAATTACGATTTCTGCTTCTAAATAACCGAATGGTGTATCAAAATACACTTCGAATTGAATTTTTCGAGATTTTATCAATTTGTGATTCTGTATATGGATAAAATAATATGCTGGTGGGTAACAAGTTTCATAATTAAAACTACTATCCTCTATTATTTGCTGAGCAGTCGTGGCCGTTTTCTGGAAATATCTTGTCTGATCACCACCCGCAGCACTACTGTCGCCCTATTCGAGGAACCACTCTTTGACCATCGCGTTGCAACTCTCCCTATTGGCCGGCTTCTTGCTGAATGTGAGAGAGAGATGAGACGTCCTCTTGGCCTGTTCCAGCACGACTACAACATCCTGATCCGCAGCGTGCAGCAGAACTTCCTGAACGAGGAGTTCCTGGACAAAGAGGGGACCGAGCTGAAGGCCGGCTTCTTCAACGACACCATGCCTGTGATGGAGGGCAAGCTCGTGCTGCTCGTGGACGCGCCCGACTCCATGACGGTCAGTCCCACTTCCGGCCGGCAGCGCTGGCGGCGGTATATGTATATATATATATATATATATATATATATATATATATATATATATATATATATATATATATATATATATATATAAATATGTATATATATATATATATATATATATATATATTATATATATATATATATATATATATATATATATATATATATATATATATATATTCATATATATATATATTTATATATATATATATATATATATATATATATATATATATATATATATATATATATATATATATATATATTTTCCATATTGAAACGATGAGCAATGATTATCGGAAGAGTTGTCCGGTGGAGACCGGCCCCGAGACTGAGGTGTGAACTGTCCGCAGATCCACGTGAAGGGGGCCCAGCAGAACACGAACGGCGATTGGGTGGACAACTTCGACCAGAGTCCGAAGAACTACTGTGAGTACATAGCTGACGAGGCGAGCTCCGCGTTCATCAAGAACGTGCTAGACGCGAGCAACTTGGAGGGCTGCCCTATTCCCAAGGTGAGTGGAGACAATTCTGTACATGTAACCATACCAAGTGTGAGCTCGATTGATTTCATACATATATATTCAATTATATGCATATGTAGGAGTCTATATATACATGAATGTATGTGTGCGAGTCCATATCTACATATATATTCAAATATATGATCGAATCTCTCTCTCTCTTTTTTCCATCATTGTGGAAGGAATATTTTCAAGTGCTTCTGCAAGGAAAGGAAGAGCAACAAAAAGAGAGAGAATATGATGGAGGTATAGAGAAAGAAGAGGAAGAACAAGAAGCTCCAGGGCGTGTCGAGGTAGTGAAGATGTTGAAGAAGATGAAAAATGGGAAGGCGTCAGGAACAGACAAGGTTGATGTGGAGATGATAAAAGAGTCTGGAAATGAGGGAATAGAATGGCTCTGCAGAGTGATTGAGGCGGCGTGGAACCAGGTTGAGGTTCCAGAAGATTGGAGAAAAGGTATCCTGATACCGATCTCCAAGAAAGGGGACAAGAAAACAATGTTGTAATAACAGAGGAGTAACGTTGTTATGTCAAACTGCGAAGCTGTTTGAAAAAATCCTAGAGAGAGGATTGGAAGGAAGATTAGAGACCTCATTAAGGGAGGAGCAATATGGGTGTAGGAGGAAAAGGTCAACTGTGGACCTTATTTTTGCAGTGAGGCAGCTGATGGAGGGTGGGTGGGAAAGGGGAGAAGCAACGAGAATGGTGTTTATAGATCTTTTAAAGGTCCACGACAAACTATTCAGGATGGATGTGTGGAAGTGCCTGGAGAAAAAGGAAGTGGACAGAAAACTCATCCGGTTAATTGAAAGCACGTATAAGAATAGTAGAAGCTGTGTGCAGATCTGAATGGTTTGAAGTAAGTGAAGGGCTGAAGCAGGGCAGTGTTCTTTCCCCGACACTATTCACAATAGTCATAGACGAGATGATGAGAGAGGTAGAGCCTGATGACCGGATGGAGACGAGAACTTTTGTTCATGCTGACAATATTTCAGTGTGGGGAGAAACGAGTGATGAACTACAAGAGAAAGTATCCAAATGGGAGAGAGTAACAGTCCAGTATGGCTTGAAGATCAGCATAGAGAAGAGTGAATCGATGGTGATGGAAAGAGAACAGTCAAAGAAATGTCAGATTAAGATCCAAGGTGGGAAATTTCGGGAAAAAGAAGAATTCGAATGTCTGGGGAGTATTTCAAAAGGGATGGTTAAGTGGAGAAAGAGATAGAGAATAGGGTACGGAACACGGATGGTTTCTACCAAAGCGTTGTAAAATTGTTGTGGAACGAGGAAATACCAAGGAAGTGCAAGTTATTGATAAACATGACATATTACTTGCCAATATTGAGGTATGCAGCAGTCCCCTGGCCGATGGGGGGAAAGAGAAAGAGAAGTTGCAAGCCAATGAGATGGAATTTTTGAGACGTGTGGCAGGAGTGACAAAAAATGGATGGAATGAGGGGCGATAAGATCAAGAGAGAGTTGGGAGCTGAGACCCTGAGTTTTGTATTGGCCAGGAAAAGGATCCGGTGGTTCGGACACATGATGCGAATGGAAATGGAAAGAAGACCTAGGAGAGAGTATTGAGGAGCCAAGGTACAAGGAATGAAGAGGGCAAGAAGACCGACAACGGAGTGGATAAATGGAGTGGTAGAGGCCGTGGAACAGAGGGGAATGTTGGTAGACGATTATAGAAAAAAAGTGGTGGGAAGATGGAGAAAGGTGGAGGGAGTTGGACAGAAGACAGGCAGAAGAAGAAAGAGGAGACACAGAGAGGAGAGTGCCAGACCTGGCAAGTAGACTCCGAGACACCAAGCTGCCCTGGTGATATGATGGAACAACCCACCCCCCGACCCAATTCAGTTTGGGACCGGAGGCCAGATACTTATTATTATCATTATGTGTATATATATATATATATATATATATATATATATATATATATATATATATATATATATATATATATATATATGTATATATATATATATATATATGAATGTATATATATATATATATATATATATATATATATATATATATATATATATATATATATATATATGAATCAATATATATATATATATATATATATATATATATATATATATATATATATATATATATATATTCAATCAATCAACTTTGTTTCCAAACCAACTCAATTTCACCATACTTGAAAAAATTGTGTTCTATTTTCGCGCTCCACATGTCAAATGAAAATTCAAAATCAGTTGAAACTTGGAATACTCTGGTGTCCTCATCCAATAAGATTCTGTATTGTTTCGAGACTCAATCAGTTTCTACCACTTCTGAGAAAACTCATTTCAAATTCTGAAAAATCCCATGAGAATAACACAGATGAAAAAATTCGTTGAAAATATCACATCCGAGAGAATTCTGATGCTCAGTCAATTTCAATATATTATTGATACACATTGTCCCGACTTTTCACCTGAATCGGATCATTTGTCTTGATGTAAGAAAATATCCAATGCATTATTTGTAAACTAGGAAAACGCGGGATGCGCGTTCTGAGATGACCTTAGAAGTATGAAAATCTGGAATGAATGATATTCTGATATTACCCTAAACGTTCAAAAACTTTACCTGCAACTTGTTGATATTGATAGTGCTGCAACCTGTCGCATATACACTCTGCAAAACCAATTGATCCAAATATTCAATGAAATGTACACCTTTATTGCGTCTTCTCTGTTATTTCTCTTCCTTATGTTGCAAAACTCTCCGAGAAGGTGTATAATAGTATTGCTCATATCTGGTGGAAATTTTGAGAGCTTTTTAAGAATTCTTGTTGTTCGAGTATTTTTCCTCCGGGTTATTCTTATGAGGATTTTTCAAACTTTACGATTTTTTTCCATAAAAACTTATCCACCTTTCTTTGAAAACGATATCAACTTATTCCGGCATGACAGAAATATGTAGAAAAAGTTTCAATTCGATTGGTATTTTTTCCTGACGGGTATGCCGCGCACAAAATTACAAAAAAAAAACATAAAAACCACGCCTATTTTTTTCGGTATGTGAAATGGAATCTCCGCTTCGCTCATCCAATCACTCAAATCTATTGAGATACCCAATAAATCCAAGCAACAGGTGTTACCAAATAACTGTGAACGATTGAAACAAAGCCTTATTTATTTTCATAGAAGTTGATCAGGAAATAGGATGTCAGTGACTCAATTGTTCGGATCTCAAGGTGTATATATATATATACTAGGCAAATGCGTCATGTGTTGCAGCGTTGATGTATGAGCTACTTATACTAACTTATATCTTTGGATTGGTTATTTATATATATATATACCTTGAGATCCGAACCACCATGCCACTGCCATCTTTTTTGTCCTTAATAATTTATATGATAATAGAGAAGGCTTTGTTTCAATCGTTCACAATTAAGTGGTGACACTTGTTGATTGAATTTAATTGGTATCTTAATAGCTTTGAATGATTAACACAAATTACATAATATATTCTTTTACATCAAAACGGCTCATCTGATTCAAGTGAAAGTTCGGAATAATGAGTATCATCATTATATTAAAATTCCCTGAGAATTTGAATTTTCTTGGATGAAATATTTTTCACGAATTTTTTCTTTTGGGTTATTCTCATGGGATTTTTGAAAACTTGGGAATAAGTTTACTCAAAAGTGGTCCGACCGATTGTGCCTCAAAGCTATACAGTATAGAATTGGATGAGGACACTTGTGTGTGCCAAGTTTCAACTGATTTTGGATCTTCGTTTGACCTGTGGAGCGCGAACAAAAAACAAACAAACAAACAAACAAAAAAAGTACTTTTTTGGGGTATGGTGAAATTGAGTCTTCGTTACGCTCATTCAATAAATAACCAATCCAAAGATATAAGTTGAAATAGGCCTAAGTGGCTCATATCCATCAGGGCGGAAACACATAACGCCTTTGCCCCGTATGAGTAACAGAACGAGTGAGAAGGTGAGTATGAAGATGACGGAAGGTTGAGAGTCGGCAACGAGTGAGGGTGAGCCCAGCTGTGACCACCCAGCTCGTTGCACACGAGTGACGTGCGAGTGTTCTGACCGAGTGTGTGTGTGTGTGTGTGTGCGCAGGGAGAGTACTGGATCAAGGACATGGTGGTGAACGAGAAGGTGAGTATGAAGATGATGGAATGTTGAGAGTCGGCAACGAGTGAGGGTGAGCCCAGGTGTGACCACCCAGCTCGTTGCACACGAGTGACGTGAGAGTGTTCTGACCGAGTGTGTGTGTGTGCGCAGGGAGAGTACTGGATCAAGGACATGGTGGTGAACGAGAAGGTGAGTATGAAGATGATGGAATGTTGAGAGTCGGGAACGAGTGAGGCTGAGCCCAGGTGTGACCACCCAGCTCGTTGCACACGAGTGACGTGCGAGTGTTCTGACCGAGTGTGTGTGTGTGCGCAGGGAGAGTACTGGATCAAGGACATGGTGGTGAACGAGAAGGTGTTCCCGGCCAACCTGCCGGAGCGGAAGTGGAGGGTGGACATCATCCTTGCCGACGGCGACAAGGAGTTCATCAACCTCTCGATATTCGCTGACATCGAGAAGAAGGACGAGGACGATTAGACCGAAACGAATAGAGTTATTGTTTCATACGACTTTGAATGTTTGCACGCAGATCACAAAATCATGCACTGAATTCGAGAAAGTGTGATAATTTATATTGTTGTACAGTTTGTTTATTGAAATAGAATTCAAATTAAAAGTCTAAATTATAATGTTTATTTTCCTATCCTGATCGTAATGGTCACTTCCCTCAACACAGCTAATTACCAAGGTGTGAGGATATGATTGGTGAACCACCAGAATACGTAGTGATTAGGTCCACTGATCAATGAGCGTAGCAAGTACACTTCCATGTATTTATATCTTGGAAGTTTCATTATTTGTGAAGGCCAATCCTGGATTATTCAAAGCGAATACTACAAACCATGACCATAACACGAGGCATAGCAACGATCTCCGCAAGGTGCATAGTAGACTCTCAATTTCTGACCATGACCCAACACATATTGGGATCAAACTTTTCAACAGCCTGAAAGAGAAATTTAGAAACCTGACTGTCTCAAAACAAATGTTCAAAAATAGGATCAAAGACTTTTTAATTGTACATGCCTTTTATACTAGTCCAAGGCGAAATATGCGTTGTAAGATGAGCGAGATATCTGAATAAGGTATAAAAGTCCTTGAAGTAGTTCTACCCTTGCTACTTTATCGACTCTGGTATTCTACACACCTTGATATCTGAATGAGCTATAAAAGTCGTTAAAGTAGTTCCACTCTTGCCACTTCATTGACTCTGGTATTCTACACACCTTGATGTATATACAAATACCTCATTGTTGGTCAACTCTTGAATCTAGAAAGCAGTGAATCTCGACAACTCAATTCTGTCACAATTTTTATGATATATTTGATGAATATTATCAGTTATTTTTTTTTTTCGAAACGGCTGATTGGAATTGCATACAAAATCGTGATGATGTGTAAAATCTATGTATACACATTTAGAGAGAATTTCATCCCATTTGGAGAGATTTTATTTTTCAACATTTTCCGCCCAGCCAAATCTCATGGGGTTTTTAGAAACTTTGAGATGATCTTTCTCAAAATCGGTCCGACCGATTCATTCCAAAAACTATGCAGTTCTAAGTTGGATGAGTTTGCGTGTGTGACAAAAGTTTCATGTTGATCAGTCAACCCCTGCGACCTGTGGAGTGCCTACAAAAAAAAAAAAAACAGACAAAGCCCTATAAGAGTGGGATTATTCAATAATAATAATTTTGATTATTGTGACGCGCGCTATAAGTATGAAAGTCTCAGAATTTTGAAGTCTTGAAGTAGGTATAGGTATCTGTTCTGATCTGAAGCCTGGAGGCTCAAGTTGATGACAGCGCATGCGCTGATGCCGCCTGGTGATGACATCTTGATCTGTGATGACTGATGCGTGTTGTCCGGTGACAGGCAATCGGGACTTCCGGTTCTGAACTGACCGCAAGAAATCACAATCACCTCGCCGCATGTGATCTTTATCTGGGTTGTGTCACCTTCTTTATTAGATGAGCGTAGCAAAGTCCCCCTCCCACTCGTATAGGGTTTTGTCTGTGTTTTTTTTTTAAGCATTCCACAGGTCGCATTTTTTGACTCATCGACATGAAACTTTTTTCGTGTACGCAAACTCATCCAACTTATAACTGTATAGTTTTTGGAATGAATCGGTCAACCGATTTTGAGAATCATCATCTCAAAGTTTCTAAAACCCCCATAAGATTTGGCTGGGCGGAAAATGTTGAAAAATAAAATCTCTCCAAATGGGATGAAATTTTCTCTAAATGTGTATGCATAGATTTTACACGTTATCATGATTTTTTATGCAATTCTAATCAGCCGTTTTGAAAAAAAAAAATAACTGATAATATTCATCAAATATATCATACAAATTGTGACAGAATTAAGTTGTCGAAATTCACTGCTTTCTAGATTCAAGAGTTGACCAACAATGAAGAATTTGTTATATACATCAAGTTGTGTAGAATACCAGAGTCAATGAAGTGGCAAGAGTAGAACTACTTTAACGACTTTTATAGCTTATTCAGATATCAAGGTGTGTAGAATACCAGAGTCAATCAAGTGGCAAGCGTAGAACTACTTCAACGACTTTTATACCTTATTCAGATATCAAGGTGTGTAGAATACCAGAGTCAATGAAGTGGCAAGGGTAGAACTATTTCAACGATTTTATACCTTATTCAGATATCAAGGTGTGTAGAATACCAGAGTCAATGAAGTGGCAAGAGTAGAACCACTTCAACGACTTTTATAGCTTATTCAGACATCAAGGTGTGTAGAATACCAGAATCAATCAAGTGGCAAGCGTAGAACTACTTCAACGACTTTTATACCTTATTCAGATATCAAGGTGTGTAGAATACCAGAGTCGATAAAGTAGCAAATGTAGGACTGTTATTATACCTTATTCAGATATCTCGCTCATCTTACAACACGCATATCTCGCGTTTGACCAATAATATGATAAGATTGGTTGTTATCACCAGATCGTGCTGAGAGACGATCCTCTGTTTGCCCAATCCCCGGGACTACAATAGGCCGTGAAATGCTGCATGACGTCTCGCGTAATCGCCTGACATCTGTCAGAATATTCACAAACAAGACAAACAAGATGAAGAGTGGAAAGAGAAGACTTCCTCTTCCTAACTGTTTGTTTGTGTGCTCCGTTCAAGTCAAACAGACGCTTCCGTGCGTCACACGTAAACTCTAATACAAATGACAACGTTCAACAATTCATGTCGAGCTGAGCTCATTTCAGAGTGATCAGACGCGAGTTAGAAGAGTTTATTTCGTCTACAGCAAGTCATCAGATTATCAATAGTCCACGTTTCATTGTCAATTTATCGGCTCTGAAATATTTGACATATCATTCAAATGTACCGTAGATATGTATAAATAGCGATTGCTATGAAAGCGATGAAATGTAAAAGTGCTTATTTACATGTTTTTCTGATGTTTTTTTCATCTTTCAATAAGTTTTGTCTTGTTCTGTTATGTTTTTGAAAAGGCGACAAAGCGCTATACAAACGTCTGAATCTGCTACGTTTCAATGTATTGGCGATATTGATGCTATATTTGGAATAGAAGCATTTTAGATGCTATTTTTAACGAAATTGTTCCAATTGAGGTGTAAACGGGTGAAATTAGTTGGCGAATTTGAAAAAAAAAGTGCAGTTGCAAATTCTGGCAGCAGATGAGACGTAGAATCAACCCACTTGTGGACACTATTTTTCTTAAAAATATCAATTGGAGTATTTCTCTTGTATGCCTATAGGCTTCTGTCAAGTAACAAATGACAAACAATCGTTACCATAGCAACACAGCGAACTGGTGGACTACCAAACATTCTGATTGGTCAATTCCAACTGATGGACATTGTTGTCTCTCACTTTTAACAATGAGTGACGTCACTTGACAGAAGTCTATTGCACGTTATCCAGTGGTTTTACCGTACCGTACTGTTGTTATGCTATAGAATGTAGTTGTGCTACAAAACACGATGATTCAAAATAATAGATGCACCAAAGTGCTACTTTTAACATTATAAATGCTATGAGAAGAAAAAATAGAAGCTATATCTACAAGTCTCTCACCATGAGTCAGCTGGGTCTTAAGTAGAATCAAATGATCAGATCTTTTCTCTATCTATCTTTACTCTTGTGGCTCTAGACGGTCAAGGTCATGGATCGATTGACCTGTGATGGGCTTGAAAATCAGACGACAGCGAGGTCATTCAAGTCGTGAAGGTCAGTCGACAGCGAGGTCATTCAAGTCTTCAAGGTCAGTCGACAGCGAGGTCATTCAAGTTGTCAAGGTCAGATGACAGCGAGGTCATTCAAGTCGTCAAGGTCAGTCGACAGCGAGGTCATTCAAGTCGTCAAGGTCAGACGACAGGGGGGTCATTCAAGTCGTCAAGGTCAGACGACAGCGAGGTCATTCAAGTCGTCAAGGTCAGTCGACAGCGAGGTCATTCAAGTCGTCAAGGTCAGACGACAGCGAGGTCATTCAAGTCGTCAAGGTCAGACGACAGCGAGGTCATTCAAGTCGTCAAGGTCAGTCGACAGCGAGGTCATTATGCGCTCATGTCCATGTCACTGTCATGGAAGTGGATGTGTCGAGCACATGGAGGCAGCGGGCAAGTTCGCGGAGAGTGAGTAAAGATGAGACTGAGAGGTGACAGAAGAAGAGAATGGAATGAAAGGCAGGATTCAAGACTCCCTCCATACACTCCGGTCACCAAGAGGCGTCCACTCGACCGAGACGGTCCAAGCTTGGTCTCCCTCCAGACCGTATCACCACGGTGAACGTGCTGGGAGCAGGTCGATTGCTCCCGACGACAGGTGTGGACACCACTGAGCATATACCAATACGGAGATATCGATCTCGCATGGCAATATCACAGACAATTCCACTGAAGGATAGATCCATGTAAAAATGATCCCATCAAAAACTCTGACGTGTAAAAATTTGGAGCCAAAGCCTAATTATTCAGCAACTACAATAACTTCCTTATGTGAAATTTGGGAAATCAGAACTGTATGCCAAGTTGAACTTATTATTCATCAATACGGCCTGGAGAATAACAGGAAACACTAGGCTCATTGCCCCCCACGTCCCCTCATATAACACTTAGCAGAATTGAAGTGAAGTGCATGATGCTAAGAGATGGGTGACTTCACGTTCCTGACACAGAGAAACAGTTCTGATTCCACACCTTTTATATGAGGAAGTTTTTGTAGTTGCTAAAATATTTCAGGCTTTGGCTAAACCAGTTATTTCAATTTTTTTTTCTTCTAAACGGTTGATTGGAATTGCATTCAAAATGGTGATAATGTGTAAAATCTATGCATACACATTCAGAGGAAAATTGTATCCCATTTGGAGAGATTTTTGATGAGCGTAGCGAAGTCTCCATCCCACTCTTATAGGGCTTTGTCTGTGTGTTTTTTTTTCTCTTTTGTAAGCACTCCACAGGTCGTAAGGGTTGACTGATCAACATGAAACTTTTTTTGTACACGCAAACTCATCCAACTTAGAACTGTATAGTTTTTGGAATGAATCGGACCAATTTTGAGAAAAATCATCTCAAAGTTTCTAAAAACCCCGTAAGATTTGGCTGAGCAGAAAATGTTGAAAAATAAAATCTCTCCAAATGGGATGACATTTTCTTTGAATGCGTACGCTTGTTTTTTACACATTATTACGATTTTGTATGCGTCAAGGTGTGTAGAATACCATAGTCGATAAAGTGGCGAGAGTAGAACTACTTTAACGACTTTTATAGCTTATTCAGATATTAAGGTGTCTAGAATACCAGAGTCGATAAAGTAGCAAGGGTAGAACTACTTCAACGACTTTTATGCCTCATTAGGATATCTCGCTCATCTTACAACGCATATTTCGCGTTTGCCTAGTATTTTTCAACATTTTCTGCCCAGCCAAATCTTATGGGGTTTTTAGAAACTTTGATATGATATTCCTCAAAATCGGTTCGACTGATTCATTCCAGAAGCTATACAGTTCTGAGTTGGAATAGTTTGCGTGTACAAAAGAAGTTTCATGTTAATCAGTCGAACCATGTGACCTGTGCAGTGCTTACAAACAAACAAACAAACAAAAGAACAAAACGAAACAAAAAACACACAGACAAAAGCCTATATGAGTGAGATTGTGACTGCACTACGCTCATCTGAGAATCTCTCCAAATGAGATCAAATTCTCTCTGAATGTGTATACATGGATGATACACATTTTCACCATTGTGTAAGCAATTCAACACGTTAACCAGCAATTTGAAGAGAAACATGAATTCAAGTATATCATAAAAATAATAACAGATTCAGGTTGCCGAGATTCACTGCTTTCTAGATTCAATATTTGCCCAACAATGAAATATTTGTATATGCATCAAGGTGTGTAGAATACCAGAGTCGATAAGGTAGCAAGGGTAGAACTACTTTGACGACTAATGTAGGGGCTAGGTCGAAAGTAACACTTTTTGTTGTAGGATTAATTTTAAAGACGTTTTCCATGGTTAAATTACATAAAAAATTGTGAGATGACCTGGGTTATTGTAGAATAACCTGGAATTTTCACAGACCCTACATAACTATACTTTATTAGAAAATGAGGGAAAATATATGACGGGTGTGTTGTTACAACCGACCCCATGACGAGGTCAGTTGTAACACCCATAGGGACAAATGTAACAACATGTATTTTTGACAAGGTGTATACTGAAATGAGTTATTATTCCTAATAATCAATACACTTTATCAGATGTACTACAAAAAAATATGTCAACATCAATTTTAATTAGAATTGTTCATATTAGAACTAATAATAATCACATTTTGTTATATTTGAACATTAAAAATGACTAAATAAGTTTGTCACTCAAAATTATTCAACCTGAGAACATATTTCAGATAGTGGAATAACGCACACTCAGACTTGTTAATATAGGAACTGATAATCTTAATACAAGTTGATTCCATCGTCGCCCGAGTCGCGGCACCGCGGTTTGTCTTCCGAACTCTCTCTCGAGGAATGGTCCATTAAAGCAGAAATATCAATATTAAAATCTAATGACTGTGAACAAATCATCAAATCCTACTTAGTTTAACTTATCTATCTAGCCTCATGCATCAGAGTAGGCCAAGTTTATTTCAAAGTAGCATTGTGCGAAATAAAAATGTACAAAATAGTGAGGTTAGGTTTGTGTTACAACTGTCCCCAAAGGCGGTGTTACAACCGTCCCATTGCAGTTTGTTGGATATGGTTGATTATATTGCATACTAAGAGGCATAAAGCATAACATGTTATGGATATTCGTTTTGGCCACTACATTTCTTATCACTACATATACTCCAATCATTCTAGCTGAAAAAATGGCCTGACCCACCACTGATTGCAACAAAAGGTCTTGAGGTTGGATTCCATTCAGAAAAATGTGCTGATTAACATACTTGGAATCGCAAAAAAATATCATTCACCGTTTCCGAGTAAATCGAGGTCAAAGGTAAAAAATCACGTTTGTTACCAAAATAAAATTCATATCTTTTTTTCTAAACACAATAATGATATTTTTGTTGAGTTATAAATTAAATTACATAAAATTACAGACTGAATGAAAGAAATAATTGTGAAAATCGCATGAGAATTCAGAGGTCAGTCGAAGGTCAAAATATGACCTTATTTGAGCAGTTCAGAGAAATGTATAGAACTACTCAATTTTGAACAGGTTTTGATGCAACGTTTCTATCCACATATCATTATATATTCCAGTATTAAGATCGTGAAATAACTTCTTCACCTCACCCGAGGTCAAAGGTCAATCACAATGTACTCTCAAGTGTGACAGGTCAAACTATGCACACCCTCATTCTGCGTCCAGGTAATCACTTTCCGACCTGAGATGCGTTTGATGATATATTTTAAAATACTGGTCGTTATTCTGAATAATATTTCGTTTATTCTGAAAAATTGAAATGTTGAAAGTCGCCTTCCGTAGCTCAGTCAACTATGGCAACGCTTCATAAACTCGAGTCACCTTGGGTGTGCGTTAAATCAGATGTGGTTCTTAACAAAACAATAACATTTAAGTGGAGTTATGAAGTGGAACCCATACAATGACGAAATCATTGAAGACGAATGTGAAGATCGCATGATAATTGAGAGGTCAGTCAAAGGTCAAATTCGACCTCATTTGAGCAGTTCAGAAAAATTGAGAGAGAACTACTCGATTTTGAACAGATTTTGATGCGGCATTCGTACAAGCCTAATCAGTATACAGTTTGGTATCATGGTCGTGAGATAACATGGCTTAACTCGAGGTCAAAGGTCAACTACAATGTTTTTACATATGTGACAGGTCATACGTTGCATACTCTTACTCTGCGGCCAGACCATCACTTTCTAACCTGAGATGTGGTCAATGATGATATATTTTCAAATATCGGTTTTCTCATTCAACCACATAATTACACAAACTGAATCAATATTATTGATGAACGTACAATCTATATACACATCTACAGATCACTCACATACGGTCGAACGTGTTATTCGGAGATCAGGATCGTCTCCAAAATCGCTTTCACAATCTAGTGTTTTTTTCATAACGAATACAGTGAGGGACTTGATAGGTTACTGTCAAAGTGTTATTGCAACTCTGAGTATTTTCCACTTTCCACTTATTTCACAGCGCTTCTAACGCGTTTTCCTATCACTTGTTCAGAGTGGAGAACCAACATTCCTGCGTGTTGGTGAAGATTCCGACCCGGGAAGCGCTGATGTCATTATGATTCATCCCAGGAATATCGTGACCTCAGTATTAGGAAATATGATAAAAACTTGTTATTGAATAATGTTATCACGCCTCGGCGCAAAAGACACGTTTTTTCCACAGAAAAGCGTCAATAAAAGCGACATTGTCAGAAAAATAACACTTTCCGTGCGCTTCATACAAATGACACAAATCCACGAGGAAAAACTTACTGACGTTTTTCTCCCGAGTTTTGTCCACGTGTTTGACGGATGTGAACAGCCGACCGTCAACACTGCGCGGCCGGGAGACGGGCGGCGAGGACCGGCGACTCTCGTCCGGGCGAGTTATTGGCTGATGTTATCCTGGTCTGGTGTGTTGAGAGGGGGGGGGGGGGTGGAGGGAGGAGGGAAGAGGGGGGGATTAAAAAGCAGCAAGCTGGAGTGTATCTAAGAAACAAATTGCCTTTAAGAGGTTTTCAACTCTTTAAAACCTCGTTAAACTTGAGACCTGAACTTGGAGAGGCGAAGAAGAAACTTCTAAGTTATTAAATATACACCGAGAATATTTCCCAACACTTATTAATACAAGCAGAGGAGAGTCGGATGCCAGCACGGCAGGCGTGAACAACACACTGGTGCTAGAGTGGCTGTGCAGGTACCAGGGGCACCAGGGGTGCCAGGGGTGCCAGAGGTGCCAGGGGCACCAGGGGCGCCAGGGCACCTGGTGAAATTTCATGATTAAATTTCCATCATTATCGTATTCAGATGTAGCTCTCCGCATGAGACAGGTTCGGAGGATGGGAAGTACGTGAACTGATATGAATACATATTATATATATATATTTATATATATATATATATATATATATATATATATATATATATATATATATATATATATATACATATATATATATATATATATATATATATATATATATATATATATATATATATATATATATATATGTATATATATATATATATATATATATATATATATATATATATATATATATATATATATATATATATATATATATACGTGTGAGTGTATATATATATATATATATATATATATATATATATATATATATATATATATATATATATATATATAAATATATATATATATATATATATATATATATATATATATATACATATATATATATATATATATATATATATATATATATATATATATATATATATATATATATATATATATATATGTGTGTGTATGTATATATACGTGTGTGTGTAAATTCATCATCGAATGTAGAATTGCTGCTTCCACGTATTTCATATCTTGAGAAACATCGATCATTTTCATACAATCCATTTCTTACGAGAACACAATCATCTGTATTATATGATAAGAGTTGTTATGTCAGTCGCGTGTTGATCCAAGGCGGGATTGAAGTTCGATTTGTCGCCGCTATCAGCCGGCTGCCAGCCACGAGCGCCAGCTGTCGGGCTAAGCGCACAACAACTGGGCTGGGATTTACGCGCCGAGAAAAGGAATTGGGTTCATTCTCCAAGGCTGGATTACCTGATGACTATTTCTCTCTTCTCCATTTGATATATTCGTGATCGATTCAAGCTCTGTTCTCGTCTTCTGGGGTAGTTATCATGGACATATCAAATGAAATATTCGTTGGAGAGAAACTCGGTTGAAAATTTGTATTTTGTTTTTATTCAACCAGTCGTTTAGCGATGGTATTCTATAGACCAAGTTAGATATAAAAACATTTGAATTGCTAAAAGCACAATAGAAAAAAGTCAGATGGCCAGAAATTTGTTGATACTATAATAATATTATTCTAATAGATATTTCTTCAATGCATTTTTAAAATCGTTCCTGCCAAGTGTTTTTAAATGAGCAGGCAAGTGGTTAAAAGTCGCCTGCCGGAGGTCCGTGAAGTTGGCACCCCCACCACGGGCACTAGTTCTGAGAAGTTCCAAATATTCAGTGCTCGATTAGTGCTTTTGATTGGTACCAGTCCCATAATTAGTGCTCTCATACTTTCCGTGATATTGATTATTCAGTGGTGGGGGTCAGAACTTCTCAGAATTAGTACTCGTGGTGGGGGTGCAGCGAGAAGTTAGCACCCCCACCACTGAATAGTCAATAACTCGGAAAGTATGAAAGCACTAATTATGGGACAGGTGCCAGTCGAAAGCACTGATCGAGCACTAAATATTCGGAACTTCTCAGAATGAGTGCTCGTGGTGGGGGTGCAGCGAGAAGTTAGCACCCCCACCACTGAATAGTCAATAACTCGGAAAGTATGAAAGCACTAATTATGGGACAGGTGCCAGTCGAAAGCACTGATCGAGCACTAAATATTCGGAACTTCTCAGAATGAGTGCTCGTGGTGGGGGTGCAGCGAGAAGTTAGCACCCCCACCACTGAATAGTCAATAACTCGGAAAGTATGAAAGCACTAATTATGGGACAGGTGCCAGTCGAAAGCACTGATCGAGCACTAAATATTCGGAACTTCTCAGAATGAGTGCTCGTGGTGGGGGTGCCAACTTCACGGACCTGCCTGCCGGACTGCACCACGCCGATAGACGTCTAGAGAACACGTGGGCGATGTTGGCTGCTCCTCGGGTGTCCTGTTGTGCTGACTGTTTACATTAAAAAGTTCAGAGTTCTGCTTCGTAAAGATGCATATTGTCATGATGTAAAGGCTTGGAAGAGTGAGTATTTGGAGCCATGTGAAGCCATTTCTTCAGGAGTCTCTGGTGCCTGACAATTGCGTGAGAAACAGTTGTTTTGTTACCGGCAAAGGTGGCTGAGTGGTTAACGCACTTGCTCCATGTGACCTGGGAGGTAGTGAGCATGTCGGACCCGGTTCGATCCCCGCTACCGTCCATCTTTACAGGAGTTTTTCGTGGTTTCCCTCTGTAGTCTAGGCTAATGCCGGGATGGTGACCACAATATAGGCCACGACCGCTTCCTTTTCCCACTATCCTTCCCACTACCCATGAAACCTTGATCTCCTCATCCCATAATCTCATTAATCATTCATTCGACGCCAATAGATCTTGGTCATCATTACAGTGCGTCGTTAGAACCCAAAATAAAAATAAAAATGTTGTTTTGTACGATTCAATTATTTCACAGTCAACTGAACTCTAACAGTGACTGATAGTTTCAGTTCTGAGCGAGATGCATTGAAGAGGCCAAGTCTTGAGTCCAGGAGGCCAAGTCTTGAGTCCAGGTGGCCAAGTCTTGAGTCCAGGTGGCCTTGTCTTGAGTCCAGGAGGCCAAGTCTTGACTCCAGGAGGCCAAGTCTTGAGTCCAGGAGGCCAAGTCTTGACTCCAGGAGGCCAAGTCTTGAGTCCACGAGGCCAAGTCTTGAGTCCAGGAGGCCAAGTATTGAGTCCAGGAGGCCAAGTATTGAGTTCAGGAGGCCAAGTCTTGAGTCCAGGAGGCCAAGTCTTGAGTCCAGGAGGCCAAATCTTGAGTCCGGGAGGCCAAGTCTTGAGTCCAGGAGGTCAAGTCTCGAGTCCAGGAGGCCTTGTCTTGAGTCCAGGAGGCCAAGTCTTGACTCCAGGAGGCCTTGTCTTGAGTCCAGGAGGCCAAGTCTTGACTCCAGGAGGCTAAGTCTTGAGTCCACGAGGCCAAGTCTTGAGTCCAGGAGGCCAAGTCTTGAGTCCAGGAGGCCAAGTCTTGAGTCCAGGAAGCCAAGTCTTGAGTCCAGGAGGCCAAGTCTTGAGTCCACGAGGCCAAGTCTTGAGTCCAGGAGGCCAAGTCTTGAGTTCAGGAGGCCAAGTCTTGAGTCCAGGAGGCCAAGTCTTGAGTCCAGGATGCCAAGTCTTGAGTCCAGGAGGCCAAGTCTTGAGTCCAGGAGGCCAAGTCTTGTGTCCAGGAGGCCAAGTCTTGAGTCCAGGAGGCCAAGTCTTGTGTCCAGGAGGCCAAGTCTTGAGTCCAGGAGGCCAAGTCTTGAGTCCAGGAGGCCAAGTCTTGAGTCCAGGAGGCCAAGTCTCGAGTCCAGGAGGCCAAGTCTCGAGTCCAGGAGGCCAAGTCTTGAGTCCAGGAGGCCAAGTCTTGAGTCCAGGAGGCCAAGTCTCGAGTCCAGGAGGCCAAGTCTTGAGTCCAGGAGGCCAAGTCTTGAAACGGGCCACTTGGATCGCCTAGCGTTCTCAGTACGCTGACTGAAAACGCTGGGGATGTGAGTTATGTTCAGAATGGCAGTCTTGAGTTCCAAGAGGCGCTTTGAGAACGCGGGTGACTTCATTGTCACACGAGCGTTTTCAAAACGCCGTTTCCAATGTTTTAGGCGTTCGCAGCGCCAATGCAGTTAGGCGTACTAAAAAGTTTCGATAATATCATTCCAAGCTCTTCCGTATCTGAGTTTTGTATTCGATTTTCTATGTTTTGATAACCTCAATATATGCGGGATGAACATATTATTTCTTTCATATTAGTAGAGAATATAATTACCCATTTCGATTCAATTGAAAATACGGACAAATGGTTGAGTTGTATAGAAATGAAAACAAACAAAACTCTGTTTGGTTTATGGTCCAGTCGGTAGCGGGTTCGGTTTTCGTCTTGAAGGTCGTGATATCGAATCCCGCTATGGTATATGTTTTTATGTTTTCACTTGAAATAACATTTTAGCGCTGGACTCTATTTAATTCATATTATTCTATTTTTTTTAAGTTCGACTCTTATTTTGATTTTATTTCAATGATCTCTATCATTGAATAAACTGGCACAATCATCACGATATAGGCCCTATATAGGCCGGAAGACAATTTCAAATGTGCCACGAATGCACAGATTAATCGTCAAATGTATTCATGGAATTATTTCGAACAATATCTTCATATTCAAATTTGATAGGCCTACATGTTCTCGAATATAATAATGAGACTGGATCTGAGACGCTATTTCATCATTTGTATATTGAAGCAGAATGGTTTTTGCTGTTTCTTTCATTGTGTCAATTATCTATAAGGATGCAATGGCGAGTGTCGGTTGAATGTGAACAGCAATAAGAGGATAAAGTAGAATATTAGGCCTTTATTGAGTGAATAAAATGATCAACTCATTATCATATTATCATAGGTCTACCTCTTCATTCTATGATATTATCCAGCCATGGTTTATAGATGAATATCATGAATAGCCACAAATTCCAGCTGTTCGAGGATCCCTACAAATATTACGACATCATCTTTATAGTCTTCAGCTTTGATTTCCAATTTTTGTTTTCATTGCATAGTATTTTTCTTTTTTTCCCCTTTTCAATTTTTGTATGATTTCGTTATCATCATTTAATTATTTCTTTTTTCTACATTTTCTTATTCAAACCTAGTCAAATTATATTTATTTTGTTATTCTCTAAAATGTTATTGATAATTTGTTTTATATTTTAATTAATTGATTTTTATTCTGTGTTTTTGCAATCTTTTAATGTAAGACAGAGTCTGAATAAAGATATATATATATATATTTATATATATATATATATATATATATATATATATATATATATATATATATATATATATATATATATATATATATATATATATATATATATATATATATATATATATATATATATATATATATATATATATATAGAGAGAGAGAGAGAGAGAGAGAGAGAGAGAGAGAGAGAGAGAGATATTATTCATTATCGTGACTTATTTCATACTGGGAATATCGAAAAGATCATATGCATTCATTATGGTATCAAAAATTCGACTCTTGCGAAAAGAAACAATGAGCAAGAAAGAAAGATGGAAGAATAAAGAGAAAGAAAGATGGAAGAATAAAGAGAGACGAATAATGACACCAAAAATAAGAAAGAATGAACAATGAAGATCATTTTCTTTTCATATTCACAATAGGCCTATAGGCCCATATTGAATTATATTGAATTCATATTATATTATGGGGCCTATTATTATCACGATTATTCATTCTATTTTTCAATTTCTTGAAGAAAACTATACTTATCGGTACAAGAAGTGGCAATTATCATGAAGAAACATTCAAAATCGATCTGATATTTGAAAACACCTCTTTTCAAAACGCCATGAATTGTAAAACGCGAGGTAAAAGCTCGCGATCTAGAACGCTGAGAAAGAGATCTAGAACGCCTGGCGTTTTGCTAGTTTGAACTCGAGACTAGCTTACGCGCTCTTTTGGGCGCTTTCATCAAAAAGACTTATGAAAACTCCTGGACTCAAGACCTGGCCTCCAGGATTGCGTCTGTTGGTGGCCAGGAGATGCCTTATCACTTATCTTGAAAACGCGTACCATACCGTGAGGACTTTCTGTGTAATATAGATCGCTGCTCTATCTGGTGTGTTTCTGTGGAAACAGCTGATAGACTGGCAGATTTGATGCCAGCGAGCCGACCTTAAACATCTCGTTAGTTCCTCCTATCACCACTTATCTACACACTTGAATTGAAACATATTATCAACATGGGAGGGATGGGAAGTGAGAACACCATCTCAACGGGCAGACGCAACCCGCAATGCATCTTGGTATGGGTATATATAAGTATTAACATTTCTCTCATAGTGGGTTTAACGACGCACTGTACAATGGTGACTACGATCTAGCGACGTCGGTGAGTGATACGCTCTCCAACAAGATTGATACCATTTGTTCCTCATTTCCACAACATCAAACATTCGATTCCTGCGAGAAGACAGAAGCACAACAAAATAGGCTCAATTTCATCAGAGATGTTGATAAGAATATTCATTCACACTTCCAATACTGCCAGAAACCAACTCATCCTTGGATCATTCTGAATATTCCTGACTGATCGAAACTCACATTGTTGTAACTGTTCCCATCGCAACAGCGACGGTCTTCCCACTGTACTCGAAACCCACCTGTTTCCGGTTCCGCATCCACAGCAGCCTACTGATGATTGCTTCATTGCGCACATGCTCGCTGCGCACATGCTCGCTGCGCACATGCTCGCTGCGCACATGCTCGCTGCGCACATGCTCGCTGCGCACATGCTCGCTGCGCACATGCTCGCTGTGCACATGCTCGCTGCGCACATGCTCGCTGCGCACATGCTCGCTGCACACATGCTCGCTGCGCACATGCTCACTGCGCACATGCTCGCTGCGCACATGCTCGCTGCGCACATGCTCGCTGCGCACATGCTCGCTGCGCACATGCTCGCTGCACACATGCTCGCTGCGCACATGCTCTCTGCGCACATGCTCGCTGCGCACATGCTCGCTGCGCACATGCTCACTGCGCATCTATTCCCGCGGTCGAGCAGATGGCCGCGCGATCCGTCAGAAGCAGGACCGTGCCACGAGCCGCCTGTCACTCACCCCTGGCCGGGCCGGGCCGGGCCGGGGTGATTGACAGGCGGCTCGTGGCGCGATCCGTCAGAAGCACGACCGTGCCACGAGCCGCCTGTCACTCACCCCTGGCCGGGCCGGGCCGGGCCGGGGTGATTGACAGGCGGCTCGTGGCGCGATCCGTCAGAAGCAGGACCGTGCCACGAGCCGCCTGTCACTCACCCCTGGCCGGGCCGGGCCGGGCCAGGGTGATTGACAGGCGGCTCGTGGCGCGATCCGTCAGAAGCACGACCGTGCCACGAGCCGCCTGTCACTCACCCCTGGCCGGGCCGGGCCGGGCCGGGGTGATTGACAGGCGGCTCGTGGCGCGATCCGTCAGAAGCACGACCGTGCCACGAGCCGCCTGTCACTCACCCCGGGCCGGGCCGGGACGGGGCGCAATCAACTTGCAAATCATGGGATCAACTTGATTGCATTGTTGAATTAAAGCTCGATATCGACAGACTGATCAGCATAATCGAGTCTCTGTGGGGGGCTGAGGGGGGGGGGGGGGGGTGGGGGGGGGGGTGGGGGGGGGCGGTCCACCGAACAAACAATGCGCTTCAACGGCTGACGAGCACTGGACCATGAACCATAACAGATACATAACCAGGTTTAGCATTTTAATTTGATCCGGTTTCGAGGTGGATTATTGTGCGAGGTTCAAACACTTATTCGGTGT
The DNA here is from genome assembly GCA_964007535.1 of Brachyptera risi. Taxonomy (NCBI): domain Eukaryota; kingdom Metazoa; phylum Arthropoda; class Insecta; order Plecoptera; family Taeniopterygidae; genus Brachyptera; species Brachyptera risi. Next base: position 2,739,500 of record OZ023331.1, read on the forward strand.
TTGATTGAAACAGACACTGATTGTATGTGTTTCACTGATAGGCGTGAATTGCGTATCAGCCGCCGGGCGATCAAACATGTTCGAGCTCATTGCGTAATGATCGAGCTCATTGCGTCATGATCGAGCTCATTGCGTCATGATCGAGCTCATTCCGTCATGATGGAGCTCATTGCGTCATGATCGATCTCATTGCGTCATCATCGAGCTCATTGCGTCAAGAATGGAGCTCATTGCGTCATGGTCGAGCTCATTGCGTCATGATGGAGCTCATTGCGTCATGATCGAGCTCATTGCGTCATGATCGAGCTCATTGCGTCATGATCAAGCTCATTGCGTCATGATCAAGCTAATTGCGTCATGACCGAGCTCATTGCGTCATGGTCGAGCTCATCGCGTAATGGTCGAGCTCATTGCGTCATGACCGAGCTCATTCCGTCATGATGGAGCTCATTGCGTCATGATGGAGCTCATTGCGTCATGGTTGAGCTCATCGCGTAATGGTCGAGCTCATTGCGTCATGACCGAGCTCATTCCGTCATGATGGAGCTCATTGCGTCATGATGGAGCTCATTGCGTCATGGTTGAGCTCATCGCGTAATGGTCGAGCTCATTGCGTCATGACCGAGCTCATTCCGTCATGATGGAGCTCATTGCGTCATGATGGAGCTCATTGCGTCATGGTCGAGCTCATCGCGTAATGGTCGAGCTCATTGCGTCATCACCGAGCTTATGTCTGTGGCATATTGAATTTTCCGGTCCATTTGACAACACTGCCATGAATTACCTATACGGTATTCGATAATGATGAGGCCCTCTCCGGAGGCCCCCTAAATCCTGTACAAGGTTCCGTTCAAGGTTTATTGGCAATCTAAACCTTGCATCGCTCAACTCGAATGCATCCTGATGTATTTTGTTCAGCTACTCTTGCATATGCATGCCTATCTTCCTCTGCAATCGCACCCATGACATAATAGGCCTACTAGAGCTATGAAAGACAGTAAACGATACAGAATTGGCGTGAATGTTTGGCTAGGTTTTCACAGTTGTTGTAAGAAAATACGTGTCGCCTCATATCTGTCACGGCGTTCCCAAGTGTTTTCTGATGAAATGATTTAAATGAATTTGAAGAGCAGTTCAATCAAATATATTTCTAAATACTGTCACATTTTCAGCTTGTTGTAAGACCGACACCACATTTTGGCCATGAACAGCTCAGGTCCGCAGGCCTAGATCTATGCATGGTGGTCTGTGGACAGGAAGATTGTTTCAGAATGGCAACATGGCACAGCCGAGAGTGCTAGAGGGAGAGAGGTATACGCTGGCGTTGAGCGACAGTGGCGTAGCCTACACCTGGCTGAGATCACTAATATAACTGTTCTCTATGGGTGGATTGCAGAGACGGAGTTTAACCCCATCCTACCTTAGACGCCGTCCAAGTAAGAAATTGCATTACAGCCACAGTGCAGTTTATTACTTGGAGGCGTCTAAGGTAGGCTGGGGTTTAAACTCCGTCTCTGCAATACACCCTATGGGTGCATTCCGAAACCTACTGGCCTTACTTGCAGTACAGTACTTGCAGTAGAATTATTTGTATGCAGTAGGCCTAAGTAACGGAACGCACCCAGTACAATTTGCAAGTATAAAGATGGACGATATTATTGTTGTTGTATTATTATGGATGAAATGTTGGGTTAGGAAACCACGTGTTCCAAAATTTAAACGCAAATCAACCTTAAACTAATTTCAAATCAACTAACCTCTTTCCAAAAGCAGGTTTTCGGCTTTATTAACCACGATTGAAACGCTTCGATCAGTTCGAGTACAAACTAACTTAACTTCGGAATATTCGTCAGAGGATGCCATTTCTCTACTTGCTGTATCTTCGAATTTACTGGACGTACTGGGCCGAGTACCTCCAGTGTTTCCAGTAAGCAGAATTTACTGGTGCGGTAGGTTTCTGAATGCATCCAGTATACTGGCAGTGGATTCTGAAAGTAGCGGAACACATCCTATAACTCAATCGCCACAAGTAAACCTTCGGACTGCTCTCAGCGCAGATTATTTAACATGGGCGTTGGACCTCTTTGAAAACTTAGTTATTCTATGGTAGAAGTTTCAACATTTTACTGCTTTCCCTAGAACTATGTTTCATCAGAACTGTCTCTATTCAAACTGATCTATCTTCACATTGCGTCATCAAACACAATATAGGCCTAAATGAATGAATAATATGAAAACAAAACAATTTTTAATCAATTTGGTATTCTCATAATTAATTTAGCCTGATCTTATCAAATCATTTTACTTCTGACATGAATATTTATTTCACTAAATATACAATATTTTGACATTATTGATTCACAAATTATCTGTGTTAGATCAGAAATTTGAACAATTTGACTCTGTTTTGTTCTACACACATGACTGGAGTCCGTCCAATTATGAATTTTCTTTCTACTGATTCGAGATGGCATGTCAATCACTGATTTCTCTTGTTCCATATCACCAGTGGCTTGTCACCCGTCTCTGGCTGCCGTATCATAGTGAGGGATCCCCAATAGGCTCTCTTGTAAATGGAGGACGCATCAGAAAAGTACCACCAACCTCACATGGAGAGACCTGGTAGTAAAGGAAGAACTGCAGCTACTGAAAAGAAAACAATGATTCACAGGGACAATTTTGTGACATGTCTTACCGAGATTGGACAACGGATGTGAATAATATGCTCTACAGTCTATAACCCAGCTGTTGGTGGGGTCGTTGAGCAACATGAAAAAAGAAACATTTAATAAAAGTTTTAGATTATTACGCCTATAAGCAAAATATTGAGGGCACTCGACTCTGTTGATAAGATAATTCAATTCAGGTTTCTCTGTCAATAGTAGAAATCATGTGTAGTTTTCTCTTGTAAATGAAGCAATGTATTTAATACTTCTGTCAATAGAAACAATTTGAGAATTTACTTCTACAGAAAAATCTATTCAAGGTTTTCTATCAATAGTAACAATCAATTTTAGGTTTCTTTTCTATATGAGGGCGTCCAAGGGTGAGCTCGCTCACCCTTGTTATTCAGTAATGGATGGAAATAATAGCAGAATTATGTTGCCAGGCTACACCGCCTTTCAGATTCGATATTTGCCCAACAATGGAGTTTATTTTATATGCGTCAAGGTGTTTAGAATACCAGAGTCGATAATGTAGCAAGGGTACGACTATTTCAACAACTCTGTTATACTCTCAGTCAGATATTTCGCTCATCTCCCGACGCATGCGCTGCGTTTGCCTAGTGGGTACACCACACTCACTGCACAATGTGTTTCACATTTTCTTGCCCAGCGCAATCTTATAGGGCTTTGTCTGTGTGTTTTTTTGTTTTGTTTTTTGTTTGTAAGCACTCCACAGGTCGCAGGGGTTGACAGATCAACATGAAACTTTTTTGCACACGCAAACTCATCCAACTCAGAACTGTATAGTTTTTGGGATGAATCGGTCGGACCGATTTTGAGAAAAATCATCTCAAATTTTCTAAAAACCCCATAAGATTTGGCTGGGCGAAAAATGTTGAAAAATAAAATCACTCCAAGTGGGATGAAATTTTCTCTAGATGTGTATGCATGGATTTTACACATTATCACGATTTTGTATGCAATTCCAATCAGCCGTTTTGAAGAAAAAAAAATAACTGATAATATTCATCAAATATATCATGAAAATTGTGACAGAATTAAGTTGTCGAGATTCACTGCTTTCTAGATTCAACAGTTGACCAACAATGAAGTATTTTTTATATGCGTCAAGGTGTGTAGAATACCAGAGTCAATGAAGTGGCAAGAGTAGAACTACTTCAACGACTTTAATAGCTTATTCAGATATCAAGGTGTGTAGAATACCAGAGTCGATAAAGTAGCAAGGGTAGAACTACTTCAACGACTTTTATACCTTATACAGATATCTCGCTCATCTTACAACGCATATTTCGCGTTTGCCTAGTCTTATCGGGTTTGGGAACTTTGAGAAGATATTTCTCAAAACTGGTCACACCGATTCAACCCCAAAACTATACAGTTATGATTTGGATAAGTTTGCGTGTACGAATAAAGTTAATTTTGATCAGTCAACCCTGCGCCCTGCACAGTGCTTCCAAGCGAACAGAAAGGAACGAAAAGACACGGACAAAGCCTCGTAAGAGACGGATGGGAATCATCACATTCGACCATTCAGTCAGGGTATCTATCCTTGTAGTCCCCGAAGACAGTCTCCCATTATCTGGATACGAAATTGCCTATAATTACATCAGGCAAACACAGCAAATGCGTTCTCAGTTGAACGAGATATTGGAATAAGGTATAATAAGAGTCTTTAAATAAGGTCTTCTTTTGCTACTTTAGCGCCCCTCGTATTCTACATACCTTGACGCATTCCAAAAACACTCCTTCTAATCCCACTCACTTCTAATCTAGAAAGCAGTGAATCTTGGCGATATCATTCTACTATCATTTCTGTAGGCCTATATTTGATGAATAAAAATAGTCAATTGAAATATTTTTTGAAAAAACGGCTGATTCGAATTGCATACAAAATTGTGATAATGTGTACTAGTCAAACGCGAAATATGCGTTGTAAGATGAGCGAGATATCTGAATAAGGTATAAAAGTCGTTGAAGTAGTTCTACCCTTGCTACTTTATCGACTCTGGTATTCTACACACCTTGATATCTGAATAAGCTATAAAAGTCGTTAAAGTAGTTCTACTCCTGCCACTTCATTGACTCTGGTATTCTACACACCTTGACGCATATAAAAAATACTTCATTGTTGGTCAACTCTTGAATCTAGAAAGCAGTGAATCTCGACAACTTGATTCTGTCACAATTTTTATGATATATTTGATGAATATTATCAGTCATTTTATTTTTTTTCTCCAAAACGACTGGTCAGAATTGCTTACAAAATCGTTAAAATGTGTAAAATCCATGTATACACATTTGGAGAAAATTTCATCCCATTTGGAGCGATTTTATTTTTCAACATTTTCCGCCCGGCCAAATCTTATGGGGTTTTTAGAAACTTTGAGATGGTATTTCTCAAAATTGGTCCGACCGATTCAACCCAAAAACCATACAGTTCCAAATTGGGTGAGTTTGCATTGCACACATTTTCATGTCAGTCAGTCAAATCCTGCGACCTGTGCAGTGCTCGCAAGAAACACACAGACAAAGCTCCATCGGTCTGCATTCGCTCATCTGAATGATCTCTCTGCGACTTAAGCACAGAGAATCTTTGAAAGATGCAGTGGCGTTCTTCATCGCAAAGCTCGTCTTGACAGATCGTGATACCTCTCCGCTGTGAACAAACAGCGGCGACACTTGTGTTGGCGGTACAGCCACACGGCGAGTAAAGATAATGAAAAGAGAGAATAGACAAGCTAATTTACGCTCATCCAATTAAACCCCTGACTCTATAAACTTGTTCCTCCCTCGAGCTCACCACGGAGACAGCTTTGTTACGTCGTCCAAGTCGCAATATAAGAGCCCAAGTGACGCTGTGAGACCTGATGGCTTATATATTATCTTCAACCGGGCCACGTCCAATTAACTTGTAACGGAAAGTGAAGTTAATTTCCTGAGCGGGGATCCCCCCCTGGCTTGACGACAGCGTGGAGAGGGGGGGGGGGGGTGCTTGACCCGTGCATGGAGGCGACGACAGAGGTGGGCGTGGCCTGCGGTCTCTGAGCTGGAGGCCGCTCAAGGAGCTCACGATGGATTCTTGTGGTGCGAAGAAGGAACGCGGTGTTTGCGTTGGAGAGTAAACGAGCCGCATGTGGAATGTAGTCGAAGCGTACACACATTGATTTTGAGACTTTGAAGTGTAACTGAATTTCTTTAAACTAGGTTTCTCACTGAGGAACAAATATTGGAACAATGTTTTCTGGTTTGGAACAAACCAGCGCCTTCCGAACTCGATACATACTGTGTTCAGAGGTGCAATCCGTGGAACCACTCTTGACATCACAATTAGTTGTAGAGAGAAATGTTGGAGGAAAAATCTTTCTCCAGGAATGTAATTACACGAATGATTAATAGATGAATGAATGATGGGAGTTTTGGATGGATGGTAGCCGAACGCAACATGAGCGTTGTAAGATGAGCGAGATATCTGAATAAGGTATAATACTCGTTATACCCTTGCTATTTCATCAACTATGGTATTCTACACACCTTGATACATGTGAAGAAGACTTCATTGTTGGGCAAATATTGCATCTAGAAAGCAGTGAATCTCGGCAGCCTGAATCTGCTTTAATTTCTATGATAATATTTGATGAATAAAAACAGACGATTTAATTATTTTCTTCAAAATGGCCGATCCGAATTGCATACAAAATCATAACAATATTTATCATTCATGTATACACATTCACAGAAAATGTCATTCCATTTGAAGAGATTTTATTTTCAAATTTTCTTGCTCAGCCTAATCTTTTGGGGTTTTTAGTAATTTTGAGATGATATTTCTCAAAATTGGTCGAACCAATTCATACCAATTACTATACAGTTCCAAGCTGAATAAGTTTGCATGTACAAACAAGTTTCATGTTGATCAGTCGACCCCTGCGACCTGTGCACAGACAAAGCCCGGCCTATAAGAGTGGGATGGAATCTTCGCTTACGCTCATCTAATAATAGTCGTTGAAGTAGTTTCACCCTTGCTACTTTATCAACTCTCATATTCTACACACCTTGATTCATATGAATATATTGATCAGCAACGATCAGAGTTCATAAAATTATCCTTCTCAATAATAGGTCATAGCTATGACTATCAATAACGTAACGGGATAAGCAACATGGCGCTTTCCTCTCACACCATGCGTATATCAAAGGAATGCCGCCTTACAAATGTTATGATGATTTGCTGGTATTATGGTAAGTTGATCTATACAAGTGATAGATGTAATGCAATCTGTGAATCCAGTTCTTCCCAACTGCATCAAGCAATATTGTGATAATTTCCATTTGGATTGGCCAATCTAAAATAAAAATACGTCTGTAAAAGCATTTAGTCTCCTAGTCAAGAGCCCTACTGCTATATTCACCATTTGATAACTGGATAATTACTCATTATCTACGAGAAAGATCAGAAACTATGGTTGTATACAACTATGTACTATACACTGAAGTACGAGCCTGATACGTACGATTTGATTTGAAATTGCGAGTCTCAGAAATGTACACGAAAGCGCTGATTCCATCATGGTGAAAACGGCCTAATGTTAAAAGGATAGGACTTACGCCATGTTGCTTATCCCGTTACGTTATCGATAGTCATAGGTAATAGTAATAGCCCGACACAATAATCATAGTTATGCTTCTGAATAAAACCGTCGGCAGAGCTCGTCATATTTCCGGGACGGTGTGCTATTCTGGATGAATCACAACAGCCCACTTGAAGAGGGGTTGGAGGGGGAGGGGGGAGGGGAAATAACGTCTTGATACGTCATAACATCTTAACGTCATAACAACGTCATAACATCTTGGATTCAAGATGGCGGAAACTGCGGTAGCACGCTTGTGAACAGCTCCGCTATATTATTAGTAATTAATTATTTTTGTGAATTTATTTACTCACGTAAGTTACGTTACATTTCTCCCAGTCTATCGTGTGCTTTTGGATATTCAAATTACCCGAAAATGGGCCCGAAGAAAGGTATAATTAAAGAAAAAACAAATAAAACCTTGACGGACGACGACGGGTCATCTCCTAGCACGCCGGAGGCAGAATCAGGCATCCCACTTCTACAGACGATCGGATTGGACAACATGTATGCTAACATAGATAACATAAGCATCGAGCCTAACTTCCAGTCGATCACCGCAGCTATGTTGGCGATTCTAACCACAATGAAAGATATATCCAAGTCAATGGATTTCCAGGCGAGGGCTTTCGACGATCTCGTCGCCGAAAACAAACATCAAACAAAATTAATTCAGGTACTCACGAGTGAACTCAACGACTGCAAAAAGGTAAACAAAGAACTCAAGCTAGAAAACGAATCTCTTTCCCTGAAAATGAATTAATTAGAACAATACTCGAAAAACTATAATCTCGAAATAAACGGTGTTCCCGAATTAACTGGCGAAAATACTTATGATATAAGTTAGTTACTAACATAGCAAATATATTAGGGTGTGACATTCGTCGAGGTGATATTGAGATGAGCCATAGGCTGAAACCGAGGACTATAAATGTAAACACCCCTGCTCCTATTGTTGCTAAATTCTATTCTCGTCAGTATAAATCTGACATCATTGAAAGAAAGAAGAAGAAAAGAGATCTAATTGCGAGTGAGGTCGGTTTCGTTAACTCAAACTCAAAAATTTATGTAAATGAGCATTTAACGGTTATGAATCGTCATCTGTTTTGGCTTGCGCGTAACACTAGGAATGTCTGATTTAAATATGCCTGGTCTAAAAACGGAAAGATTTACCTACGTAAAGACGAGAACTCGCTTATTATACGAGTTACAAAACCTTCTGATATTCCATCTGTACCAACTACGACGTAAACCCATAAAAGCTCATGTTTTATGTTAACGAAATAAATCCATATAAAAATGGCCATCGACGACGATTTGAATTTGCAATTTGATAGTATCAACACACTGTCATGTACTGATGTGCTAGAGTTGAACGACCTTTACAAAAACAAAACTAGCATCAAAATTGTTCATATAAACATTAGAAGCGTAAACAAACATTTGAACGAAATAATCACCTTGTTGAGTGCTCTGACCTTCCGTTTCGACGTCATCATTTTGTCTGAAACGCATATCCATTCAGATACAAATGACTTTGGTCTTGATGGTTACTCAACTCACTATTTCAATTCAAAAATTAACAAATCTGATGGTATTTTGATTTATACAAACTTGTGTACAATAGTAAATGTTCACAGCAAACAAATTGAATCCATAAGCACAGCTAACGCAGCCCTATTCAGTTTCAACTATAACACTGAATATTATGAAATAGTCGCAATTTACAGATCGCCATCAACTAATGTAAATTCATTTGTGAAAGAATTAGATGTTTTTCTCAAGTCATTAATCTGTACACATAGATTAGTTATTGGTGATACTAATATTAACACTCTTGAAGACCACAACGCTCCTTTTTTGAAATATCAAACAGACTACAAAGATGTTATGGCAGCAAATGGTTTTATCTCATGCATAAATATTCCTACTAGAACCACATTGAAGAGTAGCACATGCATTGATCATATTTATCTCAATTCTAAAACAGATTACGGTATTGTTGCTGCTGTTCTAGAAACAAGTATTACAGACCACTTTGCAACTGCTTTTTCGTGTGACAACGACATTTTTCATGCACATTTGAAAAAGCGAATTAATATGAATAAATCCAATAATTTCTTTAAAAAAGTGAACGAAGAACATTTGAACGTAGAAATGTCGAATATATTGTGGGATGACGTCATGCAATGCACCGACCCTGATTTAGCTACAACTTTATTCATTGATAAAATCAAACAATGCATACAAAACGCCACTGCTACTCTAAGAACAAATTCTAATTTCAATTCCAAATATAAAAAAATTAAACCATGGATAACTAAAGGTCTGATTACATCAATTCGTAAACGAGATGCAATGCACAGAGCACTGAAGAAAGACAGTGAATATCGTATACTAAATAACATTGAACCTAATTTGGATTTGCTAAATAAATATAAAATGTATAGAAATTACCTTAATGTTTTAATAAAGAATACTAAAAACTTGTATTTTTCTGATAAAATAAAATCAGCTCAGAATGATCCAAGGCGTGTTTGGAAAATTGTTCATGAGATAACGGAAGGGCCAATCGAGAAAAATACCTGCGATGTAATTGACGAAATAAATGTGAATGGTACGATTTTTAATGCACTCGAGAAACCCGCCGAAATAGCGAACTGCTTCGTTGACTATTTTACTGATATCGCTTGCACATTAGCAAGTAAACTTGACAATTCTAATAGTGGACCCATTTTGGTGGCAGATGAATCAATAGAACCTACAGCGATAGTGTTTGAGGGAGTAACTCCTGCTGAAATATATTCTTACATAATTAAGCTCAAAGACAACTTTGCCTGTGGAATAGATTATGTCAACGCTTCTCTTATTAAATCTATCAAGTCCCATATAATAAAGCCAATTGTTTATATATGTAATTTATGTTTAAAGAGTGGAATCTTCCCAAAATGTTTCAAAATTGCTGTAATCAAACCTATATTCAAATCCAGAGACAAGTCCAAGCCTGAGAACTATCGACCTATTTCATCACTTACTCACTTTTCCAAATTACTTGAGAAATGTGTAAAAACCAGACTCATGAATTATCTCGATAAAAATAGTTTAATTTCAAATTCTCAATTTGGATTCAGACCTAAAACCAGTACGCAAGATGCCATATATGCTCTCACTACTGAAATATCTGAAAACCTAGATAAATCAGAAAAAACCATAGCTGTTTTCCTAGATCTTGCCAAAGCATTCGATACGGTTAACCACTCTCTATTACTAAAGAAATTAGAAGCTTGTGGAATACGTGGAATTCCTCTCAGTCTATTGAAAAGTTATCTCTCCTGCAGAACTCAGTTTGTGAAAATTAATGGTTAGATAAGTAAACCCAGAGAAGTAGAATTTGGCATCCCACAGGGAACCGTACTGGGACCGATACTATTTTTAATTTATATTAATGATCTTTGTAATTTGTACACTGGTGGTAAACTGATCTCATACGCTGATGACACTGCTTTGGTTTTCTCTGGAAACACATTTGATGAGGCTAAAGTAACAACTGAGTATGGGCTACAAATCGTTTATCGGTGGCTAAACCAAAACATGTTGTCATTGAATTTGGATAAGACTGTATTTATGTCGTTCTCTTGCTACAATAATGTTGTAACTCATAATCTTAAATTGAAAATCCATAACTCTTCTTGCTGCACTACCGACCCCTCTTGTAATTGCTATGACATCACCAAAACTAATACCACTAAATATTTGGGAGTGACTTTGGATGATCATCTTAACTGGAAAGAACATATACTTGCAACCACGAAAAAATTAAGAGTGATTAGCTACAAATTTTATCGACTAAGGCCCATCTTAAAACTGGACACTCTTAAGTTAATTTACTATGCTTTTGCCCAGTCATACATTCACTACTCTATACTAGTTTGGGGAGGGTGCCTTAAAACTCACCTTGTTCCACTAGAAAAAGTCCAAAAATCTATATTAAAAATAATTCTAAAACGCCCCAGAACATATCCCACTGTTAGTGTATTTAATGAAATTAGAGTATGCAGTGTCAGAATACTTTATATAAAAAACTTACTTCTGTATACCTTCAAAAAACAAATAAATAACGTGGTTTCGAACATATTACAGCATACGAGGTCTACTTACCACACTCAATTAAGAATTCCCACAATGCTGACGTCACTCGGTCAAAGACAAAGTGCTTATCTAGGACCTAAAATATTCAATTTGCTGCCTAACACAATCTTGACAATATCTGATTTTGAATTATTCAAAAGAGAGCTTAACGTCTGGCTTCATGAAATAGACATTACCGATTTGTATACTTTTTGAATTTCATTCAATTATTTTATTCAGTTGGATTTGTAATCCAGTTGAATCATACCTTATTCCAGTAACTTTCCAATTGCTTTAATCTGCACTTATATTATTATTAATTAAGTTATTATCATTATCATTCATTACCTCATGTAATTTGTATTCACTGCGTGAAAAACCGCATCATATTTATATATCACGGTAGTTGTTTGCATCTTTTTTTTGTCATTTCTATTATTCAGAGTATTTATTTTGTAGCTATCCCCCTCTTGAATACTTTCATATTTGTCAATTAATTTTCCTCCTTTCCCACACACAGGCTCCGGCTTACGTGGGTTCTGCTTTGATCAATGTATCATTATCATTATTATTATTATTATTATATTATATTTATAATCATTTTTTTGTAACTAATTGAATTGTATGTCTGTGAAAATTATTTGTATCAAGCATTAACATTGAATAAATAAAAAAAAAAAAAAAATACAGACGTGCTCATGTGACGAGCGGGTCGCCGGCCACCCTCCGATTAGTTCGGGAGGGTTCGGCTTCGTCCAAGAGGATAGTCTAGTTGTGATTTACACTGCTAGAGTGCACTAGTTCTCGATATATAAGCTCCGTTTCGCCTGCCGGCGGTATACGCGAGGTGAGGACACCAACCTCACCTACTGTCCGCAACCTGACTTTGTTCACATAATTGACCACGTTCCTTTATATATAAACTCTGGAGGAACTAATTGGAGTCACAGGCGGGATGCGACCAGAGCTCCCTGGCATGGGAGTCAGCCGTGCTAACCATTGAGCTGCAGTGTTAACATTGCTTGGAAGCATTATTCTAGCCATTTCATTTATTTTAGCCACTCGTGCTCGGACAAAGCAGCCGAACCCTCCCGAGCTTATCCGAAGGGTGGCCGGCGACCGTGTCGTCTCATACGGGCTCCTGGCTCGGTGTTGGATTCAACAGAGAACCTTCCATGTACATGTAGATGGAATGGAGAAAACACACCCCAATGGAATATTGTGAATGAGATTGTATTTTTTATATAACTGACAAATACCCGACATCCGAAATTCCTCAGTACTCTTACTGGATTCTCGTCCGCTGAAAAACACACAAACCTCGTTTCACGATTTCGGATTGTTGCTGGCACTCATATCGCCTCTGACATGACGTGGGACGGCCTGATAGTAATGCTGGTCCTGCGACCCGCGCATGCGTCGCAGACGTTCTTTTCTTCTCGAGCCTCCAGATATGCCCGCTACGAGAGCCTGATCGCCCCAGCCCTAGTTCCTCCAACTGCCGCCAGTCAGCGCTCCAGTCAGATCGATACCACGTGCGAATAAGAGCAGTTGTAAAAACTTGTCTGTCTATTGACACGGCACGGCTCTTCAATCAAGTGCCCCCCCCCCCCCTCCCCCCCGGCGAGGAATCCGACCGCTAACAGTCTCATCTGTTCCGGCTCGTGAGACCTCCGTGGCCGGTTCACACCGGGCACTTGATTGCTGTGCCAATCTCACAGCACCGAGACTTCTGATACATGCCACAAGCTTGCCAGTCTATGTCTGAGATTGGTCGGAATATTAAAACGATGTTTTCTTGAAGAATATGATTATAACATTAAAGCCACAAAGATTACGATTTTTCAATTCTGGATCATGAGTCGCCAATTTTGGTCAACCCTGAGAAAACTAATGATATATTGAATATTTGTGGAGCCATGCAGTAGCATTATTCAATTTTACCACCTTCCGAAACAAACAATTTCTCTCATTCTTTTGTTTTTTCTATAAGGCTTTCCAAATTTTGTCAACCCCTGAACGGATTATTATCAACATTGATTCAACCTCATTCCGGATTCATCATATCATTCTGAGGTTATCCGATTGATAAACAGTGCTGTTAACATCAAAACCATAGTATTTCAGTATTGAGACAAAGATTTATCAAAAAGCATTATGTTCACCCCTGAACAAATTATTGACCCGTTTTGAGTTGAATATAATTCATGTTCAACTAAAAACGCGTTATGTGTTTCCGCGTTGATGGATGAGCTGGAACATTTCAACTTATCTTTGGATTGGTTATTAATGGATGGGCGAAGCGAAGAGTCAATTTCACCATACCCGGAAAAAAAGTACCTTTTTTTTTTTTTTTTTTTCGCGCTCGACAGGTCGGACGAAAATTCAAAATCAGTTGAGACTTGGCACACACAAGTATCCTTATTCAATTCGAAACTGTATAGTTTTGAGGCGCGATCGGTTGAACCACTTCTGAGAAAACTAATACCAAAGTTTTCAAAACTCCCATTAGAATAACCCAGAGTAAAAAATTCGTGAAAAATATTTAGAAAATATTAAGAGGATTCAAATTCTCAGGGAATTTCAATCTGATAATGACACACATTAATTCGAACTCTCACTGAAATCGGATCAGCCGTTTCGATGTAAAAAAATATATAATGTAATTTTTGTTAATTATTCAAAGCTATTAAGATACCTATTAAATCAAAGCAACAATTGTCACCACTTGATGTTGAACAATTAAAACAAAGCCTTCTTTTTTATCATATAATTAATAATGTAAAATAAGATGGCAGTGAAGTAATGGTTTGGATCTCAAGGTGTATATATATATATGTTAACGCCGGTCTTTTGAGACCAGCTAGCTCGTTTTCCCTAGTTTGTCATTTGAACATGAAATCATTCGTTTGCGTCATGGAATGTTGTTTATACATTGCAAACAGTGTTTCTAGTCGACCTTCCTTTCTCATTGCTGGTTGGCTGGTGGGTTGTCACGCGATGTGCTGCATCCAATCACAGCTCGCCATTCTCGCGTTGCCTCAACCCGTCAGGCCTCGCAGCTCAGTTCTTGTCCATACTCGATTCAGTTCGGACGTCTCTTAGTCGCTCGTCAAGTGGGTGAATTCGCTCATATTCTCGACCAGCTCTTGTTGTGTGAGCATCTCCCGTCCTTCTCTACTTTGTTAGAGTTCGGACGTACTGTACATTATTTCGCATGTACGCAGTTGTTTCTTTTCTATTTTTCGTTCTTCTTGAGTCGTTAATAGGACCTCTTTCCATACTTTCTTGTTTCTAATTCTTCACATTTGTTTTGGTCTTTATCATTTTCGAAGTTGGTTGTTTTGTTTTCTCTCAAGCTTTTGTTTATTGTTGATTCGAATGGTGTGCGGGGACACCACTCAGGTTTTGATCTATTTTGTTTCGCTTTCTACTTATTCTTTGATTTGGTCAATAACAACGTCAAGTCGACGTAGACCAAATACGTATCGTTTTGGGGTGAGGCATAATCCGAGTTTGGATTATGCTCGCCTGATTATTAGTGCCAAGTCGGCACCCTCAATATACAGTCCACTGGTCTTTCATCGCCATCTCTAAGATCGGCGGTAACATGTTGGTCCCTGTGAGCCAAAGATTATTTTTGGTTCCAATTTCTCGTCATTCGTGAGGCGGAATCCATCTCCGGATTCCAATTGCTTTTACTTGTTGGAATCCATTTGTGGATTCCTTTCTTTGCACCACGCGGAGTCCACCTCCGGATTCCACAGCCATTCGTGGCAGCACCTGCGATCAGGCATCGCATGGGTGACTTCTCTGTCCTCCGCACTGAATTGGCTTCCACATAATTGGGTTTCCACGGCGCAATAATTTATTCTGTTTGTTTGCGAGTTATTATCAACAATTGTTTTAACTTGTTTTATAGACATTCATTTCTTGAATTATTTTGCGTTGTTCTTTTTCTGTGCATTTCGGCCGTATTTTCTCCGTGAGTAATTCATTTCACAAGTCTTCGATACTTCTGCTGGCTTCTTGGTTTTGCTTTGTGAATATTCATCCACAACAATGGCTTCAAAGATGGAGAAACAACAATCATTGTTTAAAGCCAAACGTGAGCGAATATTCACAGCGCTACAACGCTCGTATGATGCTTTCAAAATGCTTGAGAGTGACGATGCTTCGTCTTACAAATCTCGTTTCGACAGGCTTGACGTTTTGGAAGCCAACTTTGAAGGCATTCAAAACGAAATAATGGCATTGAATGCTCAACTTGACAACAGTGACGATGCATTACCGGTCGACGCTGTTGAAGCAAGCTTTGAGGAAATGCTGTATGCGACTCGTAAGCTGTATCTCGACGCCGTTGCCGCGGCGACGCCCAAGCCGCCTCCGCCGCCAAATCAAAATGGTTTTCAAGCCATCTCATTGCCGACAATTGCGTTGCCGGCATTCTCTGGTGATATTACTCGATGGACGGAATACTATTCGCTATTTAAATCTCTCGTCGACGAGAGCAACGACCTGAATCAAGTTCAGAAATTCCACTATTTGAGGACCACCCTCAAAGACAACGCCTTGTCTGTCGTCTCCGGGTTTCCGATTACGGAAGCCAATTATTCTGTGGCATTGGATGCTCTTGTCAGTCGGTATCATAACCCTCGGTTGTTAGCCACCACGTATGTTCAACAGGTTTTAGAATTTACGCCTCTCAAAACCAATTCACATTCTGGGCTGCAATCATTTCTGAAAGTTCACAAAACTTCGATTGAAGCGTTGAAAGCTCTGAATATCGAAGATTTGTCAGATTTTCTGCTTTTCTCGTTAGCACTGACAAATCTCGACACATCAACGCGCAAGGCTTTCGAACAGAAACATTCTTCGCACAGCACTCCTAGCTACGCGTCATTGATAAAATTCATTGAAGAGCAGTCCAGGACGATGGAATTGTGTGGTCTCGACAAACAAGCAGCTAGCTCTTCAAAAGCTATTCCTCCTTCCACAAAGCGAATCAATTCGTTGTTAGTTGCGAATCCTCCGCCCGTCAGCTTTAAATCTCGCGAGCAGAGTAAATCAGCAAGATCGACCACGAAACAATCTTCGTGTCCAGTCTGCAAAGGGGAGCATACTCTATACTCGTGTTCCGTATTTCGGCAACAGTCCGTTGACGACAAATACAACACGTTACGTCGCCTACAACGCTGCTTCAACTGCATGGGCGCTCACCTCAGACCGCAATGCACCTCTAAGAGTGTTTGCGTTACTTGCCAAAGTAACAAACATCATTCGCTGTTACACACTGCACGAATCAACCCCTTGACTCGTGGCACAACAGCAACCGAAGTCTCTTCTCCTCCGGAGACCACCTCGCCTCATCCTCAAACTCTCGCTTGTCAAGTCAAGACAAGCAAGCCAGTGCTACCCACAGCTCTATTGGGCACTGTTCGCGCCTTGATCCGCGACTCTCACGGTCAACTGCAACCTATCCGTGCGGTTATCGACTGTGGTTCACAAATCTCTGTTCTCACTCACTCGTTCCTTCAGAAGCTAGGATTGAAAATCAATCCTTGTCATTCCGAACTCTCTGGTATTGGTCACGTTAGTGCTCGGGTAATCGGGACTGTTCAATGCAGCATCGCTTCCCGGTTCACCCCTGCAACCTCTCTCAGCGTACAAGCCTACGTTATGCCTGCGATAGCGAGTCAACTTCCAACCACCACCGTTCCGCTTGAGGTGTTTGAACGTTATCGCTGTCTCTCTCTTGCCGACGACCGCTTTCATGTGCCCGATCAGATCGACTTTTTGATCGGCGCCGATTTATACCCTGATATTCTTGAAAAGTCAGGTGATATTGTGATGAGTGGCAGTCCATCTGCCATAAACACGGTCTTCGGCTGGGTGGTTTTGGGTCCTATTCGGTGTCTGGATGCCGAGTTCCAGCCTCCGCTCTCTCTGCTTGCTTGCACTGGTTCTCCATTGGATCGTACTCTTCGATTGTTTTGGGAATCGGAAGAAGTTTCACGTCCTCTTCAAGTTGATCCGGACGATGAACTTTGTGAGGAGCATTTTCTTTCTACGCACTCACGGAACCCTTCCGGACGCTATTCGGTAGCACTCCCTTTCAAGAACACATCCTCTCCTCTCGGATATAATCGTGAGGCCGCCCTCCAGAATTATTTGAGTCTGGAGCGGCGACTGAAACGCAATCCTCAGCATGATGCTGCGTATCAAGCATTCATGCAAGACTATATTCAATCGAACCACATGCAACTTGCAAGCACCTCTTCGAACTACGTGATTCCGCATCATTGTGTGCACAAGATTACCAGCTCCAGCACGAAGCTGAGAGTGGTATTTAACGCCTCTTCTCCAGATGAGAGAGGCGCCTCTTTGAATCAGCTGTTACTCAGTGGTCCCAAGCTTCAGAGCGAACTCCCGGGCGTTTTAACCCGATTTCGTTCTCATCCCATCGCAATTTGTGCTGACATTCGTCAGATGTATCGTCAGATTCTGGTCCAACCATCTGACCGCAAATATCAGCACATATTTTGGCGACCCAATGCAGACTCTCCAGTAAAAGAATATGAGCTCAACACGGTCACATATGGGCTCGTACCGTCAGCTTTTCTTGCTCAACGAGTGCTGAAGCAGCTCGTGCACGACGAAGGGGCTCCTTTCCCCAATGCTTCGCGTGCTTTAATATCTCACATCTACGTGGATGACATCGTGTCTGGCGCAGCAGACGTCGCTCAAGCTCGCATTCTTCAATCGGAATTACAGGCTCTTCTAGCTAGTGGAGGTTTCGAACTCCGAAAGTGGGCCAGTAACCTCCCAGAAGCATTGAGTCCACTTCCGGAGGATCATCTAGAGACTCCAGTCGTGTTTTCGGATGACGATCAGGGCATCAAGATCCTTGGTCTGTTCTGGGATCCCCGATCGGATGATTTCTCATTCCACACCTTACCATTCGAAGGCGTGGTAACGAAGCGCACGGTCTTGTCGTACATTGCGCGCATTTTTGATCCTTTGGGATTCCTCACCCCGCTCGTATGCTGGATGAAGATTTTTCTTCAGCAACTTTGGTTATCGCGGGTGCAGTGGGACGACGTTTTACCACCGCTTCTTGCTCAAAGGTGGTTGGACGCGGTAGCCGAGATCTGTCTTCTCTCGAACTTCCGAGTTCCACGCGCATTTCCTGCTTCACAAGGCATACATCGACTTGTAGGCTTTTGTGATGCCTCCGAGAAGGCCTACGCTGCGATACTTTACCTTCACACAACGAATCATGCAACTTCGCATATTAGTTTGTTGCGAGCAAGGAGTAAATTTTCCCCGGTCAAACCCTTGACCATCCCTAAGCTTGAACTCTCTGCTGCTTTGCTTCTAACGCGTGTGCTGAAAGATACTCTTCCCTCACTCAGCACTCTTGTCGTGGAGTCAGTAACCCTCTACACTGATTCGACTATTGTGCTCGCGTGGCTTGCCACCCCTCCACATCGACTGAAGACATTCGTCGCCAACCGAGTAGTGGAGATACTCGACAACTCCACTCCTACCAATTGGGCACACGTGGATTCCGAAGAAAATCCCGCTGACTGCGCTTCTCGTGGAATACTGCCTTCTCAGCTCATGGAATACCCGTTGTACCTCTCGGGTCCTTCTTTTCTCAGGAGTCCCCATGCTCTGTTGCCTATCTCTGTGCCTTCCACTGATTTATTGTCTGAATTGCCAGACATTAAGCCTTCCATGGTCACTTTGGCCACAACGGTCAAAGTAGATCCTCTCCTGGTGAATTTTCGAAAGTTTTCCACACTTCTCAAAGCACAACGGGTCTTTGGGTATGTAGTTCGATTTGCCCGTCTCTTATTGGCGAAACGATCCAAGATTCTCCCTCCTACGGGTTCTTTAAAACCTGTGGAGTTGCAAGACGCTCTTGAACTGATCATAAGAGTCACTCAAAACCACTTTTATGCAACCGAGATCAGCCAACTTGCCAAACAGGGACAGGTTTCATCCCGGATCGCTTCGCTGAAACCTTTTCTCGAACCCTCGGGCTTACTCAAGGTGGGCGGAAGATTGCGTCACTCTTCTCTTCCTGAAGAGGCTCGGTACCCAATCCTACTCCCCAAAGAAGCTCACCTCGCATCTCTCATTTGCGATGCCTTCCACCGAACATCGCTACATTCCGGCCCGAGAACGGTACAGGCGCTGATACAGCAGCGTTACTGGATCGTTTCTCTGCGCGGTTTGTTGCGACAGCGTATACACCAGTGCATTACTTGCCACAAGTTTCGCACAAAGCCTATGCAGCCTCCAATGGCAGATTTGCCTCCTTCACGTGTTCAAGCTTCTCGCGCTTTCTGCCATGTTGGAACTGATTTTGCTGGCCCTTTCCAGGTCAAATCCAGTAATCGTCGTAAGGCACCCATCACCAAGGGTTATCTGTGCATTTTCGTTTGCATGTCCACAAAAGCGGCGCACCTAGAAACGGTGTCCGAGCTATCCACGGACGCCTTTTTGGCTTGCCTAGATCGGTTTCTCTCCAGACGAGGACTCCCGTCGCACATTTACTCCGATTGTGGGAGAAACTATGTGGGTGCTGCGCGACATCTGCGCGAGGTTTATGATTTTCTATCTCAAGCTGAAACCTCCGTCTTTGACCATCTTTCTAAACGTGAAATAGCTTGGCACTTCAACCCTCCGCAAGCTCCCAACTTTGGAGGACTATGGGAGGCCGGTGTAAAATCGGCGAAATCCCTGCTCTACCGTCTAATAGGGGACACACCTCACACCTTTGAGGAGTACGCCACCCTATTCTCCCGCATTGAGGCCGTCCTCAACAGTCGACCTCTCTGCGCCCTCTCATCTGACCCTGCCGAAAGCTACGACTTTCTAACTCCCGGACACTTTCTAATCGGCACCGCTTTGTTAGCTCCACCTGAACAAACGGTGCCAGGAAACCACTCGCATCCTGATCGTTGGGTACGATTGCGCCAACTGCACCAGGCCTTTTGGACGCGTTGGTCGTCGGAGTACTTGAATACGCAGATGCAACGCCGTAAATGGGTTCGGGGCTGTCCCAACCTGGCTGTCGGGGATGTGGTATTTTTCCACGATGCCACAAGCAATCCTTTGGCCTGGCCAATCGGCAGAGTGGTCGAGACTCACCCCGGGCTAGACGGCACCGTTCGGGTCGTCTCTGTTCGCACCTCAACCGGTACTTATAAGCGCCCGGTGAATAAACTGGTGTCACTCCCGACTTCCGAATAGTCGAGTTGATATTACTTCGTGTATTCTTTCTGTTCAAAGCACGCATTGGTGCTTTGATCATTTCTTCATGTTAACTTTCTTGTTGTTCTCTCCTTTTTCATTTTTTTTGAAAAGTCAGCGACCATTGGATAAAATGGTTGCGTTTTCTCCTCATTGAATCGCTCGGATCATGTGCGATTTCTTTGCTGTTCTCCGATCCAATTGGGAAGCAATCCAATTACTCGGTGAAAATCTTTTTGCTCACGTTGCCTATGAAGTTACAAGGCTTCTTACGAACAGTTTGCTGTACTAATTTCATGTTCCAAATTTTCCGTATCATTTACCTCAGCTTTAAAATGTTCATTTTGGTGGGCGGTATGTTAACGCCGGTCTTTTGAGACCAGCTAGCTCGTTTTCCCTAGTTTGTCATTTGAACATGAAATCATTCGTTTGCGTCATGGAATGTTGTTTATACATTGCAAACAGTGTTTCTAGTCGACCTTCCTTTCTCATTGCTGGTTGGCTGGTGGGTTGTCACGCGATGTGCTGCATCCAATCACAGCTCGCCATTCTCGCGTTGCCTGAACCCGTCAGGCCTCGCAGCTCAGTTCTCTTCCATTCTCGATTCATATCGGACGTCTCTTAGTCGCTCGTCAAGTGGGTGAATTCGGTCATATTCTCGACCAGCTCTTGTTGTGTGAGCATCTCCCGTCCTTCTCTACTTTGTTAGAGTTCGGACGTACTGTACATTATTTCGCATGTACGCAGTTGTTTCTTTTCTATTTTTCGTTCTTCTTGAGTCGTTAATAGGACCTCTTTCCATACTTTCTTGTTTCTAATTCTTCACATTTGTTTTGGTCTTTATCATTTTCGAAGTTGGTTGTTTTGTTTTCTCTCAAGCTTTTGTTTCTTGTTGATTCGAATGGTGTGCGGGGACACCACTCAGGTTTGATCTATTTTGTTTCGCTTTCTATTTATTCTTTGATTTGGTCAATAACAACGTCAAGTCGACGTAGACCAAATACGTATCGTTTTGGGGTGAGGCATAATCCGAGTTTGGATTATGCTCGCCTGATTATTAATGCCAAGTCGGCACCCTCAATATACAGTCCACTGGTCTTTCATCGCCATCTCTAAGATCGGCGGTAACAATATATATAATAACCAATCCAAAGATAAGTTGATATGTTCCATGCTCATCCATCAACGCGGCAACACATAACGCGTTTGCCTAGTGTATATATATATATATATATATATATATATATATATATATATATATATATATATATATATATATATATATATGTATACACCTTGAGATCCAAACCATTACATCACTGCCATGTTATTTCCCAATTGATCTCTTATATGATAATGAAGAAGACTTTGCTCTAATCGTTTACGGTTAAATGGTGACACCTGTGGCTTGGATCTAATTGGTATCTTGATAGCTTCGAGTGATTTGAAAAATTAGATTAAATATATTCTTTTATATCAAAACGGCTGATCTGATTCAACTGAGAGTTTGGAATAATGTATATAATTATTATATTTAAATTCCATGAGAATTTGAATCTTTTCGAAGAAAATATTTTTCACGTTTTTTTTTCTCCCTGGGTTATTCTTATGAGATTTTTGAAAACTTTGAAATGAGTTTTCTCAGAAGTGGTTGAACCGATTACGCTTCAAAACTATACAGTATCGAATTAGATAAGTACTCTCGTTTGTGCCAAGTTTAAAATCATTTTGAATTTTTGTTTGACCTGTGGAGCGCGAACAAAAAAAAAAGCACTTTTTTTCGGGTATGGTGAAATTGAGTCCTCGCTTCACTCATCCAATCACAGTTGCTTATACGACTAAATAATTATTTTTCTCACGACCAAGTTCCCCAATACAATTGATCCAATTTTGACCCCTAAGTTTGTGAATCCCTGAGACGGTCAAGAGTGGGAATGCATATAAGAGCATTGGAGTATAATTTGATGGTTTAAACACTCGACCCCTGAATGTTGGGAATTTTTCTGAAAAAAATGTCATAAGTTACCATGGGGATCACCCCTTACTGATGAACGGTAAATGTCCAACAGCAAAAATAATTAAAATGGGTCAACTATCAGTCGATCGCAAAATAATACATCTCGACGGAACCATTATCCCCAAAACAATTATTTTGTAATGAACATCCCCAAATTTGTTCATCCCTGCCACGGTCGCAAGGGCGAACTCTTCTACCACCCCATCTGAAATTTATCAGCTAATTTTTCTGAGCATTTGAGCCAAAATAAATGCTACTATCAGCAAAGCCCGAATCAGTTGGTAAATCGCTTGCTGTGCTGCAAGTAGCCTGGAACAAGCTCGACATCGAGGATTTCTGCAGACCACTAGTGATGCGCATACAAACGCGCACTGGAGGACTGAAATGTAATTGGATGAGCGAAGCAAAGACTCAATTTCACCAAATCCGAAAAAAAGTGACTGTTTTTTTTTTGTTCGCGCTCCACAGGTCAAACGAAAATTAAAAATCAATTGAAACTTGGCACACACAAGTGTCATTATCTAATTCGATACTGTATAGTTTTGAGGCGCAATCGGTTGAACAACTTCTGAGAAAACTAATTTTAAAGTTTTCAAAAATCTCATTAGAATAACCAAGAGGAAAATATTCGTGAAAGAATTCTCATCCGAGACATTTCAAATTTTCAGGGAATTTTAATATAATAATGATACATTATTTCGAACTTTCACTCAAATCGGATCAGTCGTTTTGATGTAAAAAAATATATAATGTATTTTTTTGAATCACTCAAAGCTATTAAGATACCAATTAAATCCAAGTCACATGTGTCACCTCTTAACTGTACACGATTGAAACAAAGCCTTCTATATTATCATAGAAATCAATAGGCTTCTGTCAAGTGACGTCACCCATTGTTGCAAGAGACAGGCAACAATGTCCACCAGTTGGAATTGACCAATCAGAATGTTTGGTAGTCCACCAGTTCGCTGTGTTGCTATAGTAACAATTGTTTGTCATTTGTTACTTGACAGAAGCCTATAAGGAAAAATAAAATGGCAGTGAAGTTATGGTTTGGATCTCAAGGTGTATATATATATATATATATATATATATATATATATATATATATTTATATAATAACCAATTCAAAGATAAGTTGATATGTTCCAGCTCATCCATCAACGCGGCAACATAACGCGTGTGCCTAGTATGTTGTGTTTGTTTTGAGAGGGTAAAAGTGTCTGAAAGGTATTTGAGAGATCGTAAAGATGTCCGCAGACCAATAGTGATGCGCATACAAACGCGCACTGGAGGATTGAAATGTGATATGTATTGTCAGTCTTGAGAGGGTACAAGTGTCTGGAAGGCATTTGAGAGATCGTAAAGATGTCCGCAGACCAATAGTGATGCGCATACAAACGCGCACTGGAGGATTGAAATGTGATATGTATTGTCAGTCTTGAGAGGGTAAAAGTGTTTGGAAAGCATTTGAGAGATCGTAAAGATGTCCGCAGACCAATAGTGATGCGCATACAAACGCGCACTGGAGGATTGAAATGTGATATGTATTGTCAGTCTTGAGAGGGTACAAGTGTCTGGAAGGCATTTGAGAGATCGTAAAGATGTCCGCAGACCAATAGTGATGCGCATACAAACGCGCACTGGAGGATTGAAATGTGATATGTATTGTCAGTCTTGAGAGGGTACAAGTGTCTGGAAGGCATTTGAGAGATCGTAAAGATGTCCGCAGACCAATAGTGATGCGCATACAAACGCGCACTGGAGGATTGAAATGTGATATGTATTGTCAGTCTTGAGAGGGTAAAAGTGTCTGGAAGGCATTTGAGAGATCGTAAAGATGTCCGCAGACCAATAGTGATGCGCATACAAACGCGCACTGGAGGATTGAAATGTGATATGTATTGTCAGTCTTGAGAGGGTACAAGTGTCTGGAAGGTATTTGAGAGATCGTAAAGATGTCCGCAGACCAATAGTGATGCGCATACAAACGCGCACTGGAGGATTGAAATGTGATATGTATTGTCAGTCTTGAGAGGGTACAAGTGTCTGGAAGGTATTTGAGAGATCGTAAAGATGTCCGCAGACCAATAGTGATGCGCATACAAACGCGCACTGGAGGATTGAAATGTGATATGTATTGTCAGTCTTGAGAGGGTACAAGTGTCTGGAAGGTATTTGAGAGATCGTAAAGATGTCGTCGCAGCAAAGAAACCAACTGCATCCACAATTGGAGGTGAATGTCAGAAACGATAACCCAACGCTCAATCAAGCTCATTTTCTTATACGAGCTGCTATGAGTACATGCTCTGAGCGTGTCAACGAATACTCAGAAGATTGTCTTAATCCCTCCATCAGTCGCCTGATGCGGGCTTCAAAAGCGCGTTCACTTCGAACCGCTGGGCGAATAGGGTCGAGCATGTAGTAGTAGAAGTAGTAGTAGTAGTAGTAGTAGTAGTAGTTTTTTTTTTTTTTTTTATTTTTTTTTATTTTATTGTTATCAAGCAAATACATATGTTAAAATTCTATAGACCCGCAAAGTCAAAAATTTTAACTTGTCTGCGGGTCTATTAACATTTATTACACAAAAAAATACAATCAAATTCAGTTGTCTGGATGATATACAATACATATACATAGATATAACTCACACAATTCAAAATTAAATCAAATTCCACTTAATAATGAATTCCTTAATGAAATGAACAAAACAGAGAAATGTTTGTGCTGAGAAGCAAAATATAATGTCAAACTTCCTAGAAGTTATGGTGAGATGATATATACCTCTTTAATTCGGTTTTTACTTGAACCATTTTTTGGAAACTCAAAAATTCAGAAGGGATTTTATTAAATAAATGAGGGATTAAAAATCTATCTTCCTGTTTACCATACGAGTTGGTGGTTAGTGGCTCTATCAAACTGCCTTTATTACGTGTTTGATGTGAATGCATGAAGGAATTCTTGTGCCTCTGTGAACAATAATTTGATGTGATAAAGAGAAGTAGATGCAGTTGACGAGTTGTAAAGAAATTGGAATTTGAAATCTGGTTGTGATGTTTCGACGTGATTATATTAAAAATTCTTTTCTGAATAATTTCAATTTTGTTCAAGTAGTTATTAGTTGTACATCCCCAAGATAAAATGCCATACCTAATCACAGACTCAATAAGCGCATGATAAACTATTTTCAGAGTTATACTATTCACAAATGGCTTGATTATACATAGACTATACATTCCAGAACGTAGCTTATTACATACCAAATCTATATGTTTATCCCACTTGAATTTATTGTCTATTAATAATCCTAAATATGTATGCTGATTGGTATTTGCTATTTTAACAGAACGATTACAATTTCCCGAAAATTCAGTACAACCTTTTCTAAGATGTCGGTGTAAACAAGCATTATCATGATAAATCAAATTGACATTTTCTAAAAGTATGAAAGGAGAATGAATATGCATAACTTTGGTTTTCTTGGAATTAATTGTTAACCCATTGTCATGCGACCAACATAAGATATTATTGAAGTCAAATTGAAGAAACTCATTCGCTAGAGAATAATGTTTATGAGTCGCAACTACTGCCGTATCGTCCGCATACAAGAATACAGAGCATTTTTTCACTACATTCAGCATGTCGTTAACATATATTAAATAGAGAAGAGGTCCTAGAATTGAGCCCTGGGGTACACCTGATGTGACTGGGACAAATTTTCCGAAAGAGTTTCCTAATTGAACTGACATTGATCTATTAGCCAAGTAGTCTTCAAACCATTCAAGCATTGGTCCTCTTATTCCAATTTTTTGCAGTGCAATTAATAATCTGTCATGAATTAACGTATCAAAAGCTTTAGAAAAGTCTATAAATAAAACTGTTACAGAGAGGTTTTCATTTAGTGCGCTATATACTAAGTCAGAGAAATCATACAAGAGTTTAGATGTACTTTTAGTAGTAGTAGTAGTAGTAGTAGTAGTAGTAGTATAGTGTTCATTCCTTTAACCCTCTTTCGAGGAAATCGGTACACAATTCACATATTTTACAATATAACTTACTAGGAAAACGCGGGATGCGCGTTGTGAGATGAGCTTAGAAGTATGACAATCTAGAATGAAAAATAACTTGTCAGCTCAATTTACATCTACAAACCTTGACTTACTTCAAACGTTCAAAAACCTCACCTGCAACTTGTTGATATTTATAGTAACCTGCAACCTGTCGCATAAATACTTTGCAAAACCAATTGATCCGAATATTCAATAAAATGTACACGTTTATTGCGTTTTCTTCATTATTTATCATTCAATTGTTGTAAAAATCTCTGAAAAGGTGTATAATAGTATTTTCCATATTCTGTGAGAATTTGAGAGCTTTTGAAAAATTCTTGTTTTTCAAGTATTTTCCCTCCGGGTTATTCTCATGAGGATTTTCCAAACTTTCCGATTATTTTCCGGAAAAACCTTCCGACCGATTCCTCTGAATAACAATCTCAACCTATTCTGGTATGACACCAACGTTCAGAAAAAGTTTCAAGTTGATTGATTCATTTCTCTGACCTGTATGCCGCGTACATAATTACAACAAAAAAAAAAAACAAAAAAAAAAACATAAAAACGAAGCCCATTTTTTTTCAGGGTGTGAAATGGAAAGCTTCGCTACGCTCATCTAATTAATGGCATCACATTTGAGTATGGCAGTAAGCCTTCAATTATAATTTATCAACGAAATAGTAATTCTAGTGTATAAAACAAATTATTTAACAAATAATGATACATTACAAGATTACAGATTGATCGATACGGATTTGAGATAAATCAATAGATCTTGTATATGTAGACACTCTGATACATAGATATAGATAGCTAGATAATATGGATAGTCAGTTGAATTATATTAAAAAAAAAAGATGATACCGGTTACATGATCAGTGGCATCATCAGATCGTAACTCATTTTCTATTGATTTAAGAAATTTCAAAAATGCCCAGTAAAATAACACGGTGGAAAAAAAGGAAATATTTTTATTTTCAAAAAATTGAAATTCCGCGTGAAGTTGATTTACATTTTGATACACATTTCTGAAATGTTTTAGCTTGATCGGGTGAGCCATTTCGAAGACAAACCATAAAATGTGCTAAATTGGTAGAACTTGAATCAGTTTTCTCCCATTTCTAACTTGAATGTCGCCCAATTGGCGAATGTAGGCAAAAGTTTGGCAAAGAAGTCGACATACTATTACTTTTCGCTCGTCTAACAACGTGTATATAGTGTTTTCCTAGTAATGATAGAATACGCACTGGTACTTCTCTCTCTCTCCATTCCACGTTGTGTGAGGACGCTCAAGATATGATATGCCACGTTGCTGTCACGTTCTGTGATTGCCCTCCTTGTGGTAATATTATGACAAGCTCTGAGCTAGAAGCCAAACCATTGGATACAGAAAACATCCCCCATTCATAACCAAACATGAGATGTACATGTGGCTGTGGCAGAGCTCGCACTCTCAGGGACAATATTATCTTTAGAATACGGAACATTCCTCGAGCAGAATGGCTCGGCTGGGATAACTGATGGAGCACCTCATTGAAACATCGTCCCTGGGGTCATTGAAACATCGTCCCTGGGGCCATTGAAACATCGTCCCTGGGGTCATTGAAACATTGTCCCTTGGGTCATTGAAACATCGTCCCTGGGGTCATTGAAGCATCGTCCCTGGGGTCATTGAAACATCGTCACTGGGGTCATTGAAACATCGACCCTGGGGTCATTGAAACATCGTCCTGGGGTCATTGAAACATCGACCCTGGGGTCATTGAAACATCGTCCCTGGGGTCATTGGAACATCGACCCTGGGGTCATTGAAACATCGACCCTGGGGTCATTGAAACATCGTCACTGGGGTCATTGAGACATCGTCCCTTGGGTCATTGAAACATTGTCCCTTGGGTCATTGAAACATCGACCCTGGGGTCATTGAAACATCGTCCTGGGGTAATTGAAACATCGTCCCTGGGGTCATTGAAACATCGTCCCTGGGGTCATTGAGACATCGTCCCTTGGGTCATTGAAACATTGTCCCTTGGGTCATTGAAACATCGTCACTGGGGTCATTGAAACATCGTCCCTGGGGTCATTGAAACATCGTCCCTGGGGTCATTGAAACATCGTCACTGGGGTCATTGAAACATCGTCCCTAGGGTCATTGAAACATCGTCCCTGGGGTCATTGAAACATCGTCCCCGGGGTCATTGAAACATCGACCCTGGGGTCATTGAAACATTGTCCCTTGGGTCATTGAAACATCGTCACTGGGGTCATTGAAACATCGTCCCTGGGGTCATTGAAACATCGTCCTTGGGGTCATTGAGACATCGTCCCTGGGGTCATTGAAACATCGTCACCGGGGTCATTGAAACATCGTCCCTGGGGTCATTGAAACATCGTCCCTGGGGTCATTGAAACATCGACCCTGGGGTTCTTTGAAACATATACCCCGGGGTCATTGAAACATCGTCCCTGGGGTCATTGAAACTTCGACCCTGGGGTTCATTGAGACATCGTCCCTGGGGTCATTGAAACATTGACCCCGGGGTCATTGAAACATCGACCCTGGGGTTCATTGAAACATCGTCCCTGGGGTCATTGAAACATTGTCCCTTGGGTCATTGAAACATCGACCCTGGGGTCATTGAAACATCGTCCCTGGGGTCATTGAAACATCGTCACTGGGGTCATTGAAACATCGACCCCGGGGTCATTGAACATTGACCCCGGGGTCATTGAAACATCGACCCTGGGGTTCTTTGAAACATCGACCCTGGTGTCATTGAAACATCGACCCCTGGGTTCTGGTTGGACAGTTTGATATCTCACTGGAGGAAAGTCATCTCCCGTGTCAGCACGTGATGTGGCCGATCCAGACACATGGAGAAGTATCCCGAATGTTACGTAAGACATGTTGGACATATGGAGTAGAAGTCAACCATGGCCAGTCATGTTGATCACGTGTCAAGTTCCCACCGATGTATGAATGGAAATCTCACCAAATAAACGAGAACTTGTTTTGGCCAGCTCGTCTTGAAACAATTTTCTTTTTTCTTCATTTTTCCAGTCATTTGTCAACGGTCGATACATTCAAAAGCATACACCGTGTGAATGTTGTCAAGAATGGTCAAATAATATGGAAATGTCAAACAAAGCTAGAACTACTAGGAGCATATTAAAATGTATGCTTCAAAGAATCATCAACAGAGTAAAATGAGTGTTCAGTAAGAACCTCTTCATCACATTGGCTATAAGTACATGTGGACTGGATTTCTATTTTCCGCGGTCTCTTGACCCAATGAAATCAGTCTGGAGAGATATATTCCCGCTCGATATAGTTTGGAAATACGCGCGGTCAGGTTTGCCAAGAGACCGCGGAAAAATCAAAATTCGAAGCGGGGGTCGGAGTTGAGAAAAAAATCGCCTCACCTTCGTCCACCTTTTGGAATGTTCGAATTCAATTTAAATGAAACGCGACTTGAGGTGGGCGGGAAATTAATCACTGACCGGGCCAAGTGTGAGTGACCCATTTTCCTGCGGGTCGGAAAACCAACTACTGAACTGGAGGACGTAAAGGTCCAAAGAAAATCCACACATTTGTTTTCCCTCCAGGAGGTAAGTAATGTCTTTATTTGGAATAAGTAGCTATATGTCAGTACATAATAATAATGATATAATGGGCAATAAAAACATTAAATAAATTGACATAATACAACTAATTCTAACTTAATCAAAGGTATCCTGCCAGGTCATTATGTGTATCAAATCTAGGTGAATCAGAGGTGTCGATACAGGGATATGTCAGTGAACGATGCGATTCTCACAACAGGCATACTGGTGGTGTGATGATGTATATAAATAATAATATTAAGTATCAGATACTAGATTTAAGAAATACAATAGATAAAAATACGTGGACAGTAAGTGTTAAATGCACTGATCCCAAGTTAAGGGGAACTTTCAATACCATCTATCATTCTCCGAGTAGTAGCGATAGAGAGTTCATAAACCTATTAGAAGAACTTTGGGATGATAATGAAAGCTCAAATGATCTTAAATATTTCTTAGGAGACTTCAATATTGATATTAATTCAGAATCATTCTATAGTAGAAAACTTAAAAATTTAATAAATATGTATGGACTGGTACAGATAGTGAATGAACCCACCAGAATTCAACAAGATAGTAGTACAATAATAGATCTAGTAATTACCAATGATAATGATGCAGCTGTGTCAATTAATATTCCAAGAATCACGGATCATGAGATCATTTCATTGGACTTATTCAGGAACAACTTAACCGATACCAAATTGATACAGTCGAGGGATTTCATCAAATTTGATACAAAGATCTTCGAAGAGAAGTTGAAAAATGAGTTCAATAATAATACCAACGATGAAAACAATGTTGACAGAATAGCGGAATTATTTGTTAAAAATATTGGAGTATGTGTCAATAGTGAAGCTCCTTTATCTTCAAAAATGATTCCTGCTATCAAGTGTCATATGAATAAAAACTGGTTCAACAAAGAAGTTGAAGATGCGATCATAAAAAGAGATAGGATTTGCAGTATAGCCAAACATAACCGCGAGCGCGCAGATTGGCAAGAATACGTAAAAAGAAGGAATGAGGTTACGTCGTTGATAAGAAGAACTAAAAAGATATATTTCGAGAACAGAATAGATAATATGAAAGGTAATTCAACAGGTATGTGGAAGACGCTGAAACAAATCATAAAAGGTGGGGTGAACAACAATATTAAAAAAATGATAATGTTCAATAATATCCCAATTGAGGGTGACACTAATATTGCAGAGGAATTCAATAAATATTTTGTAAATAGCATTGCTGAAATAGTAAGTAGTATCAATTTAGGTGTACCTGATATCAATATTGATAATTTTAATGGTGGAATAAGTATGTTTCCTGATAAGTTCACCAGTTTCGAGAAAGTTACAGTACTAGAGATAAGTAACATAATAAAAGAATTGAAAAACAAAAGCCCATTAGAAGATGGAATCACAGCAAATGTAATGAAATGTGCATTGCCAACAATAAGCAAACAATTGGCAAATGTAATCAATAATTCTCTTGAACAAGGAATATTTCCAGAGTCATGGAAACTGTCTACGGTAGTACCGATAGAGAAAGTGAAAGGAAGTTTTTATGCGAAGAATATAGACCAATAAACATGCTTCCAGTTTATGAGAAAATAATGGAAATCATAGTTAAAAATCAACTCTGTAAATATTTGGACCTGGAAGATGTTTTATATGAGAATCAGTCAGGTTTTAGAGCACAACACTCCTGTGAGACTTCAATACAATTAGCGTTGGAAAGATGGAGAAAAGAAAGAAGTGAGGGTAAATGTATCGCAACAGTATTTCTGGACTTAAAAAGAGCATTTGAAACGATAAATCGCTCGATCCTTGTGAATAAACTCAAGTACTATGGACTCGGAGGAACAGTTCTAACCTGGTTTCGAAGTTATCTCGATAATAGAAAACAAAGAGTAAAGTTCAATAACAAAACGTCAACAAATATTGTAAATGAATTTGGAGTTCCTCAGGGGTCAGTTCTGGGCCCAGTTCTGTGTATAATATATATGAACGATATTCATAAATGTATAGAACAATCATTTATGAATCTATTCGCAGATGATACTCTGATATCGTATGCTGGTGATAATGCAGAAGAAGTAGTGGCAATTATGAATACAGAATTAGAGAATGTTACAAACTGGTTAGCGTGTAATAAACTCAAACTTAACTTGAGTAAAACTAAATATCTTATAATTTCACAAAGTAAATCTAAAAATGTATATATTAATCAAGTACTTCTAAACAATCATCTATACATGGATGGAATTATTCTGGAGAGAGTTGATCAAATGCAATATCTAGGAGTAATAGTAGATGATCAACTGAATTTCAGGTGTCATGGAGAATATATTGCAAAAAAAGTTGGGAAAAAGATTGCTTTCTTGGCTCACTGTAGTCGAGAACATTCAATATGGACCAAAATATTGATATATAAAACAATTATAGCACCACACTTTGAATATTGCCCAACTATACTGATGTACCTGAGAGATGAAGAAAAAGATAACCTACAAGTATTGCAAAATAGAGCAATGAGAATGATATTGAAATGTAAAAAATTTGTAATTGTTCAAAATAACTATGTATATACACACACAAATGATATGTTGAATGCATTACAATGGATGAGTGTAAATCAGAGACTGATACGAAGTGTATTAATATTTATTTATAAGTTGGTTAACAATCTGCTACCTGATTACCTAGGAGATAGTATCGTATATGGATTTGAAATACATGAGCATAACACCCGTAACTGTAGAAACATATACTTGGATTATAGAAAGAATAGTTTTAATCAGAAGAATGTTTTTTATAATGGCATAAGAATCTATAACAAAATGCCGAAAAATGAAAATTGTAACAACTTGAACGGGTTTAAAAGAGAGTGCAACAAGTATGTCAGGGAAAATATTGATAGATTCAAGAACAAGAACTAGTAAATGTCGACTACTTAAAATGTTAATGTTTGAAATTCCATTGTATGGGTTTTTAAAGGTAATTTAAAGACAATTCTTTAGTATTCTGTTATAACATTTATATTCTTATATTAATTATATAACATTGTAACATGTATGGAGCTACTGATAGCACAAGACTGCTAAATAAATCGATTACATACATACATACATACATACATCTATTTACATGTGCCACTATATATTAACTACATTCTCTTTTAAATTCCCTGATATCTCGAGCATGTTGCACAGATACTGGTAGATTTTCATACCATTATGTAGCACTGTATCACTATTTCTCTTATTCTCTTTGAATTCATAATACGTTTTGTGACAATTTCCTGTATTATGGTCATGCACTTCATATCTCTGTACTATACTCTTTCATTGAGATACTCAGGCAGCATTCCCTTCTTTACCTTGAACACAAATATCAACATATTGAATAATATTCTTTGTCTAACACTCATGATATTTGGTACATTTAGCAATCCAAGTATCATGGAAATGGGACCCCAGATGGCCGGAAAATGATATGTAAGGCGGAGAAAATGCCCACGGCCACGCATTAACATGGAGCACCTGACTGGGAGTTCACCCAAACTATCAGGAAACAATAATGCAACCTTCACAAATAATCTATCCGCTCGGAAAACACATCGAACTGCGGAACACACTCGGAAAAGGCGAGGCAAATTTTCCAGCCGAGATGGTTGAGAAATGCGGGTGGTTGGCGTGGCGGAGGCACCAAGATAAGCGACAGAGTATGACAAACCAAATTAGACATAGCTACCCCCCACAACTGGGGAATTTCTTTGTGATCGTCTGTCACTCAATATTTCACTCGGTATATATATATATTTTATTCAACATTTATCATTATAACAAAACACTTGTTATCATTAGAATCACAAATAGTATCTGAAACTAAACAAGGAAGATTCTTCAATCACATTGACACTCGAATGAAAAGAAAAGAACGATGAGCGGAAATAATGAGAAATAATAAGTTGTGATAATGAGAATAAAATAAGTTATTTATTTGATCTTTTTTAAGAAAATAATGATACCCACATAAGCCGAAGCTTGTGTTTGGGAAAGGAGAATGGATAAGTATGAATCATAAAACAAATAATGACCTTGAAATGTGTAGGTTTTGATAAGAATAGTGATATGAGAAGTCAAATATTGAGAACCGAATCAGTGAAGCGACACAAGAACATTGAGTACTTATTTCAAATTAGTGACAAAACAGAAACAATTATTGATAAACAAACATACCAACATAACATAAGAAACAAACTCATAATTAATTGCTCTACAATTTACTTTTTTTGTTTTTCAATAACATCGAAACTTGATACAAAATAATTGTTCCCCAATTAAGGCTATGGATGAAAGATAGGATCGTTCGGACGGGGCACCACAAGGGCGATCTCATCACCCCATTTTGATTATTTATAACTAATGGTCTTCAACACCAGGACTGCGACTGCGCTGTCTGTGACCATAATTTTCCGGCGTAGATAAAAGTCTTTCAGTATAAACACACGAATGTTGATATCTTCCACTTTGAACTAAGTCTCTTGGGCAATGATCACTTCTTTCCATTGACAGCAGATGTAAAGTTTATCATTGTACAAAATGCACAAATTGAATTAGTGATAGGCCTATAATGTTATAATTAGGCCTATCACTACTAGTACTGCCTACTAGCAGATCTATATAGATCTATATATATATAGATCTATATCTATATAGCAGATACAATTTACTGGAAAATAATTCTGATGTATTAATTTGATTGAGATTTTCTGAATATAGAGGGTTCATTTGATGGAGCCAGACACACAGTTTACTTTTGAAATTGTTGTATTCGGTCAGAGAAGAGATATGTTTGGGTAAAGAATTGAATAACTCAGGTCCCAGATATATTCCTTGTCTTTGTCCCAAATAAGGGTGCATTGTTGGGATTCTCATTTGACAAGATTTGGACGCTCGAGTTGTGTAAATATTATCTGGCAAAATATGAGAGAATGTATAATCAGTAGGCCCATGTATCAGTACACTTTTTCATGAGCTGAAAGATGGAATAGCACATATGAGATCGATCCCGATCACCGACCTTCTTTACCGAGGGTTTTATTGTTTTAAGCTCCAAGCTATGCCGAGAGAGTCACTACATCACAGGCCACGACCGCTTCCTTTCCACTGTCCTCACCAAATAAACCATCGAGCAATATCGCAAATCGAATACCATCAAATAGAGCAATTAAATTCTTGAAAAAAAAATTTAGTCGTGAGAAGAGTCTATATATTTGATATTCGAAAATGGCTTCCATTGTAACTGAGTGGTTAATACACTTGAAGAAAAAAAAATTACAAAATTAATATTTTGTTAGATTTCGTAGACCTAATGTAGGTTTTATGGATCATATGAGAATACTCAAATTACTTTCAAATTCAAAGTTTAATTTCAAATTATTTTCATATTGCATTTTTATTTTTATTTTTATAGCATACCATATATACATACAAGTACAGTTCGTATACAACAATATGGATCCATCTCGGATGAAACACTTCAAGCCAGTTTCCAATAAGGACGTGTTTGTGCTGGGCGAAGAAAACTTCCTTATCGGCCTGTAATGAGCTGACGGACGCTCGATCCCACCACTTCCTCTTGGTTCGTCACGATCCCACGCGTTATCCTCAACAGGGAGAAAGGAACATTGGGAGAGAAAAATGAATCTTTCCCGCAGACACAAGTCATGCCTGGACGAGCGAGGTGGGCCCGATACGGTGTAACAATGGCTCAGTCTGACAAAGACGTATTATCGGCCATTGTTGGCAGCCGACACTCCGTTTCAGTCGCCGGCGCATTCTAGCGGCGACAAACAAAGTGAGTTGTGAGGAACGTGCCTTAAGAGCGGGAACTGCTCACAAAAGAAATAGCGAGGAGAGAGATCGTAAAAATGATTAATTGAGATAAGAATGTATGAGCTGTTGTACATGGTGGCTGCTACGTGGACAATATTCATCAATAAACTCGAGACTCGGGCTCCGAGGCCATCTCTTATGACACTGAGTTACTCACAAGGCGATGTTTTGAAAGATGTAGTTGATGTTTCTTATTCTAAATTTCTTCTTGTCGAGTGTTGACATTGAGTCACAATGCAAGCGATAGCAGTGTTAGTCGATCTTGTTGTGTTAGTAACAACAACTCTCGAGAATACGAGTATATGGAGGAAGTTCTGAAAGGGGCAGAATTTGTAGAATTGTTATTTCCCAGCGCTATGAATATGTCTTGCAGAAGAGAGCTTCATGCTCACACAAACAAGATACACATAGTGAATAATTTCAACCCCGCATAGTTGGAGAGAGACGGATAAAGTCAACAATAGTTTGAAAACATACAGTTCTTGAGAATTGTAGTTTCTCGAGAGCCGATAAACCGGCTATAGAATTCATCTAACTCCATTTCCTATCTGAACACCAGTTCAGACTTGCATATCAATAATCTTTCACAATTTAAATCAATTCCAAGAAATATAGCAGATAGGCTAACTCAGTGTGCTTTCATGATTCAACGTTCAATTATTCAACTATTGTACTTTACATTTACCTGTGTTCATGTTCTTGTTTGTGTTGTCCTTTTATTAAATTAGCACTAGTGAGGATGTATTTTTCTGTTGCTAATACAGACTAAATCAATCAATTGATCAATTCTACTTAATTCAAAAAAATATTTTATTCTTTGAGATTCAAGCTATGAAATTTCAAAAAGGGGGTGAACCGTGAATTCAGATATCACTTCAACCAACAAATATGGAAATGGCCAATCCATCGACATCATCGATCTATCCATATTTCAGCTGATGAACTCTCTCATTTCACACACCAGAGAATAGACGGATGGAATGGGGGATAAGACATATTCGGGAACATCGAGTCACGTGGTGCTGGAGGGAGGGTCGCCCCCCCTGCGAGTGAGCTGTATGATATCGATACCAGAAGGAGACAAGGATTCGGGAACAAATGTCAACCTGATTGGCTCATCAGATGAGCAATCCATGATTCAGTTCGAATCAAAACATAGAAATTGTTCAATTGCGGCTTCCAATGAGAACAAGAAATATTGATACCTATATTCGAAAATGGAGATGTATTTGGAACAACATATTATATATTATTTCATGGAAATATATACATATGAATATTCATATATACATATATATGTATATATATATATATATATATATATATATATATATATATATATATATATATATATATATATATATATATATATATATATATATATATATATATATATATTTAAATATATATACATATATATATATATATATATATATGTATATATATATATATTTATATATATATATATATATATATATATATATATATATATATATATATATATATATATATATATATATATATATATATATATATATATATATATATATAAATATATATTCATATAAATATATATATATATATATATATATATATATATATATATATATATATATATATATATATATATATATATATATATATATACATATTCATACAAATATATATATATATATATATATATATATATATATAAATATATATATATATATATATATATATATATATATATATATATACATATATATATATATATATATATATATATATATATATATATATATATATATATATATATATATATATATATATATATATATATATAAATATATATATATATTCATATTTATATATATATATATATATATATATATATATATATATATATATATATATATATATATATATATAATATAAATATATATATATATATATATATACATATAAATATATATATATATATATATATATATATATATATATATATATATATATATATATATATATATATATATATATATATATATATATATATATATATAGATATATATATATATATACATATATATATATATATATATATATATATATATATATATATATATATATATATATATATATATATATATATATATATATATATATATACATATATATATATATTTAGACATCACGAAATGCATCACGAGATTCCAGATTGATTGATCCAGAATTGAGATGAATTGACAGAATCACAATTATTCTGATTACTCTCTAACAACAATAAGGACACTCTGATACACAGATACAGATGGCTAGATAATATAGATAATCAGTTGCATAACAAGAAGAAAGAATCACCGTACATGTCAATACGGGGCAAAGTTGGATCAATAAGTGACCCGAGTTTACTGGAATTCAGCATCAACAAACTCTTGCACAGCATAGAAACTATCAATTGTGCGGTGCTCCTTGAGGAGTGATCTGAATTGGTTCATGGGTGGAACTTTATCACTTGTGGGAGAATATTATCAAGTGTATCAACTGATATTTGAAGAACTTTGCCGTATAATGAACGGTTATGTTTGTTTAGGTGAATAAGATTCTTATTCCTAGTATTATGTGCATGATCAATGGAAGGGAAATCTGTTTTATTGGTCAAATGGCTTGCATGGCGCTCCACTGCGAGGCTCGCATTACGCTCCACTGCGGGGCTTGCACGGCGCTCCACTGCGAGGCTTGCATTACGCTCCACTGCGAGGCTTGCACGGCGCTCCACTGCGAGGCTTGCACGACGCTCCACTGCGAGGCTTGCACGGCGCTCCACTGCGAGGCTTGCACGGCGCTCCACTGCGAGGCTTGCACGGCGCTCCACTGCGAGGCTTGCACGGCGCTCCACTGCGAGGCTTGCACGGCGCTTCACTGCGAGGCTTGCACGACGCTCCACTGCGAGGCTTGCATTACGCTCCACTGCGAGGCTTGCACGGCGCTCCACTGCGAGGCTTGCACGACGCTCCACTGCGAGGCTTGCACGACGCTCCACTGCGAGGCTTGCACGGCGCTTCACTGCGAGGCTTGCACTACGCTCCACTGCGAGGCTTGCATTACGCTCCACTGCGAGGCTTGCACGGCGCTCCACTGCGAGGCTTGCACGACGCTCCACTGCGAGGCTTGCACGACGCTCCACTGCGAGGCTTGCACGGCGCTTCACTGCGAGGCTTGCACTACGCTCCACTGCGAGGCTTGCACGTCACTCCACTGCGAGACTTGCACGTCGCTTCACTGCGAGGCTTGCACTACGCTCCACTGCGAGGCTTGCGATACGCTCCACTGCGAGGCTTGTAGGGCGCTCCACTGCGAGGCTTGCACGGCGCTCCACTGCGAGGCTTACACGACGCTCCACTGCGAGGCTTGCACGGCGCTCCACTGCGAGGCTTGCATTACGCTCCACTGCGAGGCTTGCACGGCGCTCCACTGCGAGGCTTGCACGACGCTCCACTGCGAGGCTTGCACGACGCTCCACTGCGAGGCTTGCACGGCGCTTCACTGCGAGGCTTGCACTACGCTCCACTGCGAGGCTTGCATTACGCTCCACTGCGAGGCTTGCACGGCGCTCCACTGCGAGGCTTGCACGACGCTCCACTGCGAGGCTTGCACGACGCTCCACTGCGAGGCTTGCACGGCGCTTCACTGCGAGGCTTGCACTACGCTCCACTGCGAGGCTTGCACGTCACTCCACTGCGAGACTTGCACGTCGCTTCACTGCGAGGCTTGCACTACGCTCCACTGCGAGGCTTGCGATACGCTCCACTGCGAGGCTTGTAGGGCGCTCCACTGCGCGGCTTGCACGACGCTCCACTGCGAGGCTTGCAAGGCGCTCCACTGCGAGGCTTGCACGACGCTCCACTGCGAGGCTTGTAGGGCGCTCCACTGCGCGGCTTGCACGGTGCTCCACTGCGAGGCTTGCACGACGCTCCACTGCGAGGCTTGCACGGCGCTCCACTGCGAGGCTTGCACGACGCTCCACTGCGAGGCTTGCACGGCGCTCCACTGCGCGGCTTGCACGGTGCTCCACTGCGAGGCTTGCACGGCGCTCCACTGCGAGGCTTGCACGGCGCTCCACTGCGCGGCTTGCACGGTGCTCCACTGCGAGGCTTGCACGACGCTCCACTGCGAGGCTTGCACGACGCTCCACTGCGAGGCTTGCACGACGCTCCACTGCGAGGCTTGCACGACACTCCACTGCGAGGCTTACACGACGCTCCACTGCGAGGCTTGCACGGCGCTCCACTGCGAGGCTTGCACGACGCTCCACTGCGCGGCTTGCACGGCGCTCCACTGCGAGGCTTGTAGGGCGCTCCACTGCGCGGCTTGCACGGTGCTCCACTGCGAGGCTTGCACGACGCTCCACTGCGAGGCTTGCACGACACTCCACTGCGAGGCTTGCACGACGCTCCACTGCGAGGCTTGCACGGCGCTCCACTGCGAGGCTTGCATTACGCTCCACTGCGAGGCTTGCACGGTGCTCCACTGCGAGGCTTGCACGACGCTCCACTGCGAGGCTTGCACGGCGCTCCACTGCGAGGCTTGCACGTCGCTCCACTGCGAGGCTTGCACTGCGCTCCACTGCGAGGCTTACACTTCGCTCCACTGCGAGGCTTGCACGACACTCCACTGCGAGGCTTGCACGACGCTCCACTGCGAGGCTTGCACGACGCTCCACTGCGAGGCTTGCACGACGCTCCACTGCGAGGCTTGTAGGGCGCTCCACTGCGAGGCTTGCACGACGCTCCACTGCGAGGCTTGCACGACGCTCCACTGCGAGGCTTGCACGGCGCTCCACTGCGAGGCTTGCACGGCGCTTCACTGCGAGGCTTGCACGGCGCTTCACTGCGAGGCTTGCACGGCGCTCCACTGCGAGGCTTGCACGACGCTCCACTGCGAGGCTTGCACGGCGCTCCACTGCGAGGCTTGCACGACGCTCCACTGCGAGGCTTGCACGACGCTCCACTGCGAGGCTTGCACGGCGCTCCACTGCGAGGCTTGCACGGCGCTTCACTGCGCGGCGTGGAACTGGGCCATGATGACGAGGTAGGTGCTCCAAGCGGCGAGTGCCTGCAACCAGAGCGAGATGAGCGTGACGAGCGTGATGAGCGTGATGAGCGTGATGTGATGAGCGTGATGAGCGTGATAAGCGTGATGAGCGTGATGAGCGTGATGAGCGAGATGAGCGTGATGAGCGAGATGAGCGTGATGAGCTTGATGAGCGTGATGATCGTGATGTGATGAGCGTGATAAGCGTGATAAGCGTGATGAGCGTGATAAGCGAGATGAGTGTGATGAGCGTGATGAGCGTGATGATCGTGACGTGCGTGATGATGAGCGTGATGAGCGTGATGAGCGTGACGAGCGTGATGATGAGCGTTATTAGCGTGATGAGCGTGTAGAGCGTGAAGAGCGTGATGAGCGAGATGAGCGTGATGAGCGTGACGATGAGCGTGATGATGAGCGTGAAGAGCGTGATGAGCGATATGAGCGTGATGAGCGTGACGAGCGTGACGAGCGTGATGATGAGCGTGATACGAGCGTGAGGAGCTAGATGAGCATGATGAGCGTGAAGAGCGAGATGAGCGTGATTAGCGATATGAGCGTGATGAGCGTGATTAGTGATATGAGCGTGATGAGCGTGATTAGTGATATGAGCGTGATGAGCGTGATGAGCGATATGAGCGTGATGAGCCTGATGAGCGTGATGAGCGTGATGATGAGCGAGATGAGCGATATGAGCGTGATGAGCGATATGAGCGTGATGAGCGTGATGAGCGAGACGTGCGTGATGATGAGCGTGATGAGCGTGATGAGCGTGACGAGCGTGATGATGAGCGTTATTAGCGTGATGAGCGTGTAGAGCGTGAAGAGCGTGATGAGCGAGATGAGCGAGATGAGTGTGATGAGCGAGATGAGTGTGATGAGCGTGAAGAGCGAGATGAGCGTGATTAGCGATATGAGCGTGATGAGCGTGATGATCGTGATGAGCGATATGAGCGTGAAGAGCCTGATGAGCGTTATGAGCGTGATGATGAGCGAGATGAGCGATATGAGCGTGATGATCGATATGAGCGTGATGAGCGTGATGAGCGAGACGTGCGTGATGATGAGCGTGATGAGCGTGATGAGCGTGACGAGCGTGATGATGAGCGTTATTAGCGTGATGAGCGTGATGAGCGTGAAGAGCGTGATGAGCGAGATGAGCGAGATGAGTGTGATGAGCGTGATGAGCGTGATGAGTGTGATGAGCGTGATGAGCGAGATGAGCGTGATTAGCGAGATGAGCGTGATGAGCGTGATGAGCGTGATGAGCGTGA
Source organism: Brachyptera risi (assembly GCA_964007535.1). Lineage (NCBI taxonomy): Eukaryota > Metazoa > Arthropoda > Insecta > Plecoptera > Taeniopterygidae > Brachyptera > Brachyptera risi. The sequence continues at coordinate 2,782,119 of OZ023331.1, forward strand.
TGAGCGGGCGGGAAGGTGTCGTTGTGAGGTACTTACAGATGTGAGCAGGCTCATCTCCAGCCGGAATAGGCCGCACGCGGAGAACACGGGCTTGCAGCTCTGCGCATGCGTCAAGAATATCTGCAGCTGGAATCAACAGAAGAATCATCAGGCCGGCACTACATTACCCTGACGTTGACGCGTCGTTGAACACCAATGAACAACAAGAGAAACATCATTGACTGGGAACTCATGAGATGAAATGCGTGTGGCAATCTTACTCCATCATGCCAGAAGCAGCGAGCCCATGTTATGGTAACAGAAGGCTCGCATCATGCCCGATATCTAGCTAAACACATGCCCCCCCCCCCCTCCCCCTTGAGGAGCCAACTTGGTCAACATTCTTGATATCACTTCTTTCATGAGCCAAAGTGTCTGAGTAGCGATTGGGCTTGGGCGACTGTTCCAACACGCATCTGCTCTTGGTGAGGATACCACACCTTTCTGTGCTTCATATTCGCTAGTATTATTATTGTTCTTATTCTGAAACCATTTGATTCACACTCAACGCTTACATATCAAGTACTACAACAATTGCATACAGGTAGTAGACAGAAAGGTACAGATGAACAAATAGACAGATAATAAAATCAAAAGTTAACAATTATAAACATAACAAAGCAATAGTGATAAATAATTTGATATAAAGTTTTGATATACAATTTTGAAATTTAGTAATGATATTTTGTAAGTGCGAAGCCCGCATGAGTTAAATCTTGTCTTGCTTGAAAAAAAAATATAATTAGTGTAAATTCGACTATCAAACTTATTAATTAAGCCATAAGTAGGCATTTATGTATTGATTGTCAAGCTCTCGAAGATAATTCAAAGACACGTCAAATCCGATCTTGATCATCAGACGGGCGTAGCGAAGACTCGCCCGTGATAAAGTCGCTTACACTCTATTGTAGGACCGTAATAACTTGAACAGGGAACTCGGACTTTTCACAAGACAGGAACGATGAAGTCAACGCTTGTTGTCCCTTGTACAATTATCTGATGCATAATTATATCAGGTCCATGTGGCTCCAAATACAGGCATAGAGCATTGTTATTTAACTGGGATTTTCATTGAAATATGAGCAAAATATCATGAACCTGAAGCTAGGCCCAGCTAGCATGACAGGCCTGAATGTCGGTCTCATCCACTCTGCAATTGACCACTAGTGATGGGCGTGGCTAATCGCCAGGGCCACCTGGATCTATACTTCATGTGGCCATTTAGAGATACTCTGATAAGTAAATGTGAATTTTCCCACATAACAGAGCCCATTTGATTGGATGTTTTGTTTTGTGACGTTTGTGGGCGGGTCAATCACTAGTCGTCAATTGATGGACATGGAACAAGAAATTGTGGCAAACTGTTCATTCCAATACATAACAGTTTAGCGTGTGAAAGAAGTGCTCATTATGAAGGCCTAACATTATACAATCACTTATCAAAGGAAATATCATTAATAATAAATGAAAGTATATTATCAGAAACACACTTCTAAATCAGGCACTGTATAATGTAAAAGATTTGTATTCCATAAAATCCAAGTGATTTATTCTTGAATTTTGAAAATTCAAAGAACTGAATATTTTAACAATCTCCTGTTTGTATATATTTTAGAAGTTGTGTGTTTCGTTAGGACGAATTTCAATTTGTTCAAGAGAAATGCTGAGCACAATTATAACACTAGGCTTGAAGAAAACCCAATAACTGAACCTCACCGTACAGCATTACATAAAACCGGATTGCACAATAACGGTGTGAAGTTTTTTAACGCAATCATCACTATAAACTCAATGGCCTAGGCCATTAATTACTAGGCCTACACTACAAATTCAATGCCTAGGTCTAGGCATTTCCTAGGCTACAAATTCAATGGCATTGAGTTCATACTTTAGGTCTATAGTCCTGGCATTGAGTTGCTTAGGCCTATAGTGACACTATATGTACTCAATGACTTTGGGATCGGGGCATTACGTGCGTAGTGTAGGCCTACAAACTCAATGCTTAGGCCTATGCCTAAGCCTATGTTGTTCACTCGACAGTGGTTGATGTAGGCCCAGGCCAGGCCAGGCCAGCCCCAATGCTTTGTTGTTTCGATTTAATATCAATCAATGCTGTAAGCCGTGCTGATCTTTTTTGGGCTAAGGCCTAGACCCTATTGTATGTTGGGTGTTGGATCTAGGCATTGCAAAATCAATGACTTAGGGATGATGATGATTAGGCCTTATTGTTTGCTTAACGACCCCACCAACAGCTAGGTTATACGGGGGTACGAATGATCAGGTGATTATGAAACTATGAAGTGATGTAAATGAAAGGACTTTTACAAAACGGAGTGTATATTCGTATGGTCAAATCTCTGGTCGAATCCCACCTGTGACTTATTTTTTTATTCTATTAAATGGGTTCCTCTAGGAACATGGTCAAATATGTGGACAAAGCCAGGTTGTGGACAGTAGGTTGGGTTATTGGGTTAGGTTAGTGTATAACCTCGCGCATATATCACGGTGCTTGTATATCATGTTCATTTATCGGTAACTGGTGTCTGGCGCCCTCTAGCACTGAAAATTACAACTAGACCATCCTCCCGAACGAAGCCGAACGAATCCGGATCCGAACAAATTCTACGTCACTAACATGAACAACCAATGACAACGCTGACCGTACGATCTATTTACGCGTATTCATACGGCTGACCGTACGATTATCCACAACCTTCACAAAAACTCATGCCTTGTGCGGGACCCGAACCCACGTCCAACACTGACTAGGCCTCGCCTAAAGTATCTGAAGTGGTGCCTCAGCTGACCGAGCTACCGAGGGCAGCTAATGACCTAGACATGTATGAAGCATTAAAGCTTCAGATCAACTGATGGAAAACTGCGTCTGTTATTGGCTACCCATAAAAGGTTAAATCGAGCAATCGGTCTGTAAATATATGAATATGCTGTACTTCCCAGCATACCGTACACTAAGCCCAGGCTATACAATTTTCACTTATTCAATTTCAATTTCTGCCCTGCAGTGAACATTTCCAAACTGCTCATAAGATGGGACTAAATTATCGCATAACACGTCCATCTCTTGTCTTTAGCTGCTGTCAGTTTGAAGCGGTATGCTGCGGTCGATGCCTTGGATATGGAACCGACTTTGAAATCGTGAGTCTCAAACAAAATTCACGGGAATAAAAGAAGCTCGAGTCCGACAGCTGATGGAAAATTAACCTGAATCCAAAACCGTAAAACTTCTGTTCAGCAGGCCAACGGTAAATTCGCATTATAGTTTACAACTGGTTACTATAATCATCAAGTCATTTTTTGCAAAGTGTCCATTGCCAGAAACATTTCTGGCTCCAAGCACCGAAAAACCTATTGGCTTGAAACATTTCTGCCTCCTGGTAGGTGGTCTGAAATGCTATCAATTAGCAGAAATATTTTTTGTTTTTCCTGCACCATTAGGCCTAGACATAATGGGATCAATTGGCAGAAATAATTTTGTGGCGTTACACAAATATTTCATGAATATGTTTTCAAACAGTTATTGGAACACATTTTTTTCAACCAAACAATATTTAGCTTCTCTTCTACCGCAATCATCTCTCAACCACAGCCTTCTTTATTCAGATATTTTTTTCTTATAGGCCTACTGTCCTTTCACTCGGGCTCTTCTGACGGGTTTGCGCACATTTGCTGGCGGGTCATTCCACATGAAATCAACCAAAATATTGGAAAAATAAACTTGTACCTCTTGGACTTTTATGAAATTTGCTATAGACCTAGCTGTTAAAAAGTCAAGAAAATAACATACGTGTTTTCAGCACTAGCTCTAATAGTTTTTGAGTTGCAGCAAGTTGCGATTCACCAAAAAACTTAAATTTGGGTACGCGTTCCTTGACCAAATGTTTTCAACTCTTTACCTATTTACCTAGAAGGCTTTTTTTCAATAATGCTGTGTTTCTAATATGTGTAATTATGTGAAATAAAATCTTTTTTTTTACAAAGAGCATAAGATATATCTTAATTTTGACTTCAACAAAACATTACCCAAAATGGGGTATTTTTGAAAAGCCCCCCAAAAATAATATTCTCCTCAGTTTGTTGGCTGTGTAATGAACTAAAATGTTGACTGTGGTCACCTTTGGTTTGGGAATATAAAATTATATGTGGTTTCATGCAAAGGAAATGGCTAGAATGAACTCAATAAAGGTACCTTGGGCCTGTACGGTGTACCTACTATGAAAAAAAACGGAAATTTTACCCATGTCCTACGCATGAACCCACATATTATTTTTCAATTCCCAAACCAAAGGTGACCACAGTTTACATTTTAGTTTATTACACAGCCAACATACAAAGAAATATTTTTTTTTGTGATTTTTAAAATACCCCATTTTGGGTAATAGTTTGTTAAAGTCAAAATTAAGATGTCTCTGATGTTCTTTGTTGGAAAATTTGTTCGCACATAATTATACATAATAGAAACACAGAATTATTAAAAAAAAAAATAGCCTTCAAAGTCAGACAGGTGAAAGTCGCGATCTTTTTACAGGCTACCGAATTCAACACGTATCAGAAACGGACTTGTACTTGTGCTTCACGCTGAGACCGGCCACAATGTGTCATACCTCCTCCTTGGCGGCAGCGCGCAGGTCCCTCTCATTGAGCGCCACGACGCCTGCAACAGACGCCTGCGCCTGCAACAAGACAAGACGCGCATCAGGTCACGCGCAGGTCCTCTCATTGACCGCCACGACGCCTGCAACAGACGCCTGCGCCTGCAACAAGACAAGACGCGCATCAGGTCACGCGCAGGTCCTCTCATTGACCGCCACGACGCCTGCAACAGACGCCTGCGCCTGCAACAAGACAAGACGCGCATCAGGTCACGCGCAGGTCCTCTCATTGACCGCCAAGACGCCTGCAACAGACGCCTGCGCCTGCAACAAGACAAGACGCGCATCAGGTCACGCGCAGGTCCCTCTCATTGAGCGCCACGACGCCTGCAACAGACGCCTGCGCCTGCAACAAGACAAGACACACATCAGGTCACGCGCAGGTTCCTCTCATCGAGCGCCACGACGCCTGCAACAGACGCCTGCGCCTGCAACAAGACAAGACGCGCATCAGGTCACGCGCAGGTCCTCTCATTGACCGCCACGACGCCTGCAACAGACGCCTGCGCCTGCACCAAGACAAGACGCACATCAGGTCACGCGCAGGTCCCTCTCATTGAGCGTCACGACGCCTGCAACAGACGCCTGCGCATGCAACAAGACAAGACGCGCTTCAGGTCACGCGCAGGTCCCTCTCATCGAGCGCCACGACGCCTGCAACAGACGCCTGCGCCTGCAACAAGACAAGACGCGCATCAGGTCACGCGCAGGTCCCTCTCATTGGACGCCACGACGCCTGCAACAGACGCCTGCAACAGACGCCTGCAACAGACGCCTGCGCCTGCAACAAGACAAGACGCGCATCAAGTCACGCGCAGGTCCCTCTCATTGAGCGCCACGACGCCTGCAACAGACGCCTGCGCCTGCAACAAGACGAGACGCACATCAGGTCACGCGCAGGTCCCTCTCATTGAGCGCCACGACGCCTGCAACAGACGCCTGCGCCTGCAACAAGACGAGACGCACATCAGGTCACGCGCAGGTCCCTCTCATTGAGCGTCACGACGCCTGCAACAGACGCCTGCGCCTGCAACAAGACAAGACGCGCATCAGGTCACGCGCAGGTCCCTCTCATCGAGCGCCACGACGCCTGCAACAGACGCCTGCGCCTGCAACAAGACAAGACGCGCATCAGGTCATGCGCAGGTCCCTCTCATTGAGCGCCACGACGCCTGCAACAGACGCCTGCGCCTGCAACAAGACAAGACGCGCATCAGGTCACGCGCAGGTCCCTCTCATTGAACGCCACGACGCCTACAACAGACGCCTGCAACAGACGCCTGCAACAGACGCCTGCGCCTGCAACAAGACAAGACGCGCATCAAGTCACGCGCAGGTCCCTCTCATTGAGCGCCACGACGCCTGCAACAGACGCCTGCGCCAACAACAAGACAAGACGCACATCAGGTCACGCGCAGGTCCCTCTCAATCAGCGCCACGACGCCTGCAACAGACGCCTGCGCCTGCAACAAGACAAGACGCACATCAGGTCACGCGCAGGTCCCTCTCATTAGGCGCCACGACGCCTGCAACAGGTGCCTGCGCCTGCAACAAGACAAGACGCGCATCAGGCCACGCGCAGGTCCCTCTCATTGAGCGCCACGACGCCTGCAACAGACGCCTGCGCCTGCAACAAGACAAGACACGCATCAGGTCACGCGCAGGTCCCTCTCATTGAGCGCCACGACGCCTGCAACAGACGCCTGCGCCTGCAACAAGACAAGACGCGCATCAGGCCACGCGCAGGTCCCTCTCATTGAGCGCCACGACGCCTGCAACAGACGCCTGAGCCTGCAACAAGACAAGACACGCATCAGGTCACGCGCAGGTCCCTCTCATTGAGCGCCACGACGCCTGCAACAGACGCCTGCGCCTGCAACAAGACAAGACGTGTATCAGGCCACGCGCAGGTCCCTCTCATTGAGCGCCACGACGCCTGCAACAGACGCCTGCGCCTGCAACAAGACAAGACACGCATCAGGTCACGCGCAGGTCCCTCTCATTGAGCGCCACGACGCCTGCAACAGACGCCTGCGCCTGCAACAAGACAAGACGTGTATCAGGCCACGCGCAGGTCCCTCTCATTGAGCGCCACGACTCCTGCAACAGACGCCTGCGCCTGCAACAAGACAAGACGCGCATCAGGTCACGTGCAGGTCCCTCTCATTGAGCGCCACGACGCCTGCAACAGACGCCTGCGCCTGCAACAAGACAAGACGCGCATCAGGTCATGCGCAGGTTCCTCTCATTGAGCGCCACGACGCCTGCAACAGACGCCTGCGCCTGCAACAAGACAAGACGCGCATCAGGTCACGCGCAGGTCCCTCTCATTGAGCTCAATTAGCTGACAGGCCTATCAGTATTAAGTTATATAACCATATTGAAAAAGAACCAGAATACTCTTGCTGAGCGCATCAAGTTGATCTATCGAGCTGGTTCCACGCCGCTCTCACCATCAGTGATGACGTGTGACACGTGTGCCGCGTGTGACACGTGTGACGCGTGTGACACGTGTGACGCGTGTGACACGTGTGGCGCGTGTCACACGTGTGACACGTGTGACGCGTGTGACACGTGTGACGCGTGTGACACGTGTGACGCGTGTGCCGCGTGTGACGCGTGTGACACGTGTGACGCGTGTGACACGTGTGACACGTGTGACGCGTGTGACACGTGTGACACGTGTGACGCGTGTGACACGTGTGACGCGTGTGACACGTGTGACGCGTGTGACACGTGTGACGCGTGTGACACGTGTGACGCGTGTGACACGTGTGACGCGTGTGCCGCGTGTGCCGCGTGTGACACGTGTGACACGTGTGATGCGTGTGACGCGTGTGACACGTGCGCCGCGTGTGACACGTGTGACGCGTGTGACGCGTGTGACATGTGTGACGCGTGTGACCCGTGTGCTGAGTGACGCGTGTGACGCTTGCGACGCTTGTGACGCGTGTGACGCGTGTGACACGTGTGACGCGTGCGACGCGTGTGATACGTGTGACGCGTGTGACACGTGTGACACGTGTGACACGTGTGACACGTGTGACACGTGTGACTCCTATGACACGTGTGCTGCGTGTGCTGCGTGTGACACGTGTGACGCGTGTGACGCGTGTGACACGTGTGACGCGTGTGACACGTGTGACGCGTGTGACACGTGTGACGCGTGTGACACGTGTGACGCGTGTGACACGTGTGACGCGTGTGGCACGTGCGACGCGTGTCACACGTGTGACGCGTGTGATGCGTGCGACGCGTGTGACGCGTGTGACGCTTGTGACACGTGTGACGCGTGTGACGCGTGTGACGCTTGTGACGCTTGTGACGCGTGTGACACGTGTGACACGTGTGTTGAGTGACGCGTGTTGCGCTTGTGACGCTTGTGACGCGTGTGACGCGTGTGACGCGTGTGACACGTGTGACGCGTGCGACGCGTGTGATACGTGTGACGCGTGTGACGCGTGTGACGCGTGTGACACGTGTGCTGAGTGTGACGCGTTTGACGCTTGCGACGCTTGTGACGCGTGTGACACGTGTGACGCGTGTGACGCGTGTGACAGTTGTGAGACGCGTGTGACACGTGTGACGCGTGTGACGCGTGTGACATGTGTGACGCGTGTGACACGTGTGCTGAGTGACGCGTGTGACGCTTGCGACGCTTGTGACGCATGTGACGCGTGTGACGCGTGTGACACGTGTGACACGTGTCACACGTGTGTTGAGTGACGCGTGTGGCGCTTGTGACGCTTGTGACGCGTGTGACGCGTGTGACGCGTGTGACACGTGTGACGCGTGCGACGCGTGTGATACGTGTGACGCGTGTGACACGTGTGACACGTGTGACGCGTGTGACGCGTGTGACACGTGTGCTGAGTGTGACGCGTGTGACGTTTGCGACGCTTGTGACGCGTGTGACACGTGTGACGCGTGTGACGCGTGTGACACGTGTGACGCGTGTGACACGTGTGACGCGTGTGACGCGTGTGACGCGTGTGACGCTTGTGACGCGTGTGACGCGTGTGCGTCTCAGAATTAATCTTACAACCAGATTGCCGATCACTTTCTACTCGAGTCGGATAGAATAACTGCATGTTATTGTGAAATGGATGGCAAAGAAACAAGTAAATTCAGTAAATTCATACTTGTTTGATACTTATTCATTCTACTTGTCTGTGTATCATCTATATTATCTAGCTATCTATATCTATGTATCAGAGTGTCTCTATATACAAGATCTATTGGTTCATCTCAATTCCGTATCAATCAATCTGAAATCTTGTAATGTTTCATTATTTGTTGTATTATTTGTTTGATATACTAGAATTACTAATTCGTTGATAAATAATATATTACGGCTCACTGCCATACTCAAATATAATGCTATTAATGAGTTATATTGTAAAATATGTAAATTGTGTACCGATTTCCTCGAAATGGGGTTGAAGTGTAACAATACACTGTTTGTTATTGTATAAACACTTGATTGAGTATTTCTAATGCCATGATCACTTGTGGCTGCAACGCGCCATGACACCTAGTACAGTGTGCTGGCAAGGTTATGCCACATCTCCCTCCTTCAGCTATAGGTCAGTACAGGCATTGTTGTTTCCCATAGTGCGATATGAGAGCTATAACTGCGCTACAGGCGGTCGGGAGGGAGCTTGGACGCGAGACTGACCTCGTCGACCGTGGAGGCGGCCATGTGCGTGATGGCGAGGAACCGCGCCGCGTAGTAGAGCGCGAAGCCGCAGCTGCCGAGCGCCTGGTCGAGCTTGCCGGAGTACACCGCCTGGATGGCGTGGCCGACCGAGCCGTCGGCGCTCGAGAACCCAAACAGCGCGAAGTACAGGTTGAGCAGGCCGTTCGCGAAGCAGCCGCTCATCGACACGAGCAGCTGCAGTCGGTACAGGCAGTTGACGGCGTCCACCGCCTCGCACAGCTGCTGGTGCGCGCGCCGCAGCACCTCCAGCACGCCCGACAAGCGCTCACAACCATCGGCCCATCCTCGTCGACAATCTCCGGCGACGATTCGATTCGATTCGAGATCAAATCTTCCTTCAGATTCCGGCTGTCGATCCATGAACAGATTCTGTCGTCGCGTTTTATTAACTGCAGTTCCACTTGCTTTATTCCGTGTGCGAAAGAGGTTGCAACATGGTATCGAACGTGTTCCATTAGATCCTTCATCATTTGTCGCACTTTCTTTGACGTTGATGTACTGTGCCATAGACGTGTTGCGAGTTTTGTATCGATAAAAGTTTCCCAGTTTCCTCTTCTCGGAGTTGTAAGCTTTACGATCCGCTGGAGAAGTGACAGATTCAGTTGGGAACTTTCCTGGATTTGATGGCAGCTCATTGAGATAGGCGAACAGCTGTGCATCACGAGTGTTGTTGCCATGGACACGCAGTCTCCTGAGCTCGGCGTTGACCTGCCTGAACCTGACCTTGATGCAGTAGCAGAGCGCGGTGAACTGCATCTCGGTGCAGAAGGACGCGATGTTGCTGATCTGCAGGCAGACCAGGCCGCACGTGACCACCACGTTGTGCGAGCTGCTCACGGTCTGCACGTAGTACGACACGGAGGCGGCGCTGGTGGCGCTGAACAAGGCGGAGATGCGCACCAGAAACCGGAAGCTGTCTCGGTGGAGCCGCCGCGAAGTGCGCAGGAGCGAGTCGGCGCGGCGGAGCTGGCCGAGGATGGCCGGAAGAAGCCGAGAGGTCTTGGTGAGCGCGGTGAGGCGGCAGGCGATGCCCATGGTCGACACCACCACGGGGCTCAGCACGAGCAGGGACAAGCTCTGGGCCGAGTCCACGGAGCTCACCGTGGCGCTCATGTTCCCGTGGGATCCCTGGGAACACAACAGGCTGTCAGGCACATTAGGGTGTCAGGCACAACAGGGTGTCAGGCACAGCAGGGTGTCAGGGGCTGTTCCGAGCTGCGGAGGGGAAGAGGGTTGGATCAGAGCAAGAGAACTGAATCACGATGTGCGTGGTTGAGCACACAGTGAGAGCCTGACAGTTGCGGGGTCCAGGAGAAAGTACTCTCACCCACCTAGAGTATGTGAGGACTAGAATGGTTAGGAGTGGATTGTGAACCTGACCTTGAAAGAACGTCATCATGTGGAAGCGAAGAAGGAAGTGTTTGGAGAGTATTTCAAATTTGTTGGTAGTTATTCCAGTGATTAGGATTCGTTTCAATTCCAATCATTCCTGTTTGATGTTCTGTAATTTAGTGGGCTGGCCACCGCACTCGCATGTAGTCGTGTGCTGGATTCTGTCACGTGACTCACCGTCGTGACGTCACTCGACTTGACCACGTAGTAGGGGATGTAGCCGTGTGCTGGATTCTGTCACGTGACTCACCGTCGTGACGTCACTCGACTTGACCACGTAGTAGGGGATGTAGCCGTGTGCTGGATTCTGTCACGTGACTCACCGTCGTGACGTCACTCGACTTGACCACGTAGTAGGGGATGTAGCAGATCTGGAAGAGCGCCAGCAGCAGCCAGATCGCCGTGTAGGCCATGCCGGCCCTGGAGGCGGCCAGGACCGGCCCTGGAGGCGGCATGTCGCTCCTGTAGGGCCCTGGGCGGTACCGCAGGGGCATCACGCCGAGCACCTTGGACACCAGGTACACCGGCCGGAACACGGAGTGGATCCCTCCGGGCAGACTGGCGGCCATGACTGGAACCTGGAAGATCATTCTATATTTCAGGAGTATATGGGAGAGGATAGAACAATGACATACACACCAATAATATCAGGAATGAAACAGAGTGTATTTGAGGGAGGCTGCCACTACGCATGCGTGTGGACAGTCCGGGAACACGAAGATCTGATTTGAGGAAGCACAACTCCATAGACAAGTTATTCAGGGTGTGCCTACCCCTGCCCTCCACTCAGGTGGGCAACAGCGATGTATTTGAACTACAACTTGATACGTGATCAACAAACCTATCGAGTATTGGGAATAGAAAACATAGAATCAGTTGTGCTAAACCAGTCTCAATGAGTGTTAATTAGACGAGCTTTAGCGAGGATTCAATTTGACATACTGAAAAAAATTGGTGTTCGTTTTTATGTTTTTTTTTTTTTTTTTTTTTTTTTTTTATGTTTTTTTGTCGGTTCTCCACAGGTCAAACGGCTACAGCTATCAACTTCAAACTTTTTTTCGTCATGGTTCCTCATCTAACTTAGATCTGTATAGTTTTGTGGCATTATCGGGTGGTAACTTTTTTTTTTATGAATTTTAGAAATTTCAAAAATCCCCATTAGAATAACCCGGAGGAAAATACTTGAAAAATCAAAATTTTTCAAGACCTCTCAAATTTTCGCCGAATATAAAGGAAACTATTAAGCACATTTTGAGAGATTTTTCGCATCAATCGGATGAGAAATAACGAAGAAAACGCATTTATAAAGCATTTTCCCATCAATTTAGGCTATTACGGGAACCAATTAAATCTATAGAAACAAGTGTCACCAATTAATTCAAAACGATTGAAATGAATGAAGAGGAAGGCCGTGACATAACTGATTCTCGTAAGGTTTTTGAACGTTTGGAGTGATCCAAGGTCTGTAGATGTAGATTGGGTTGACAAATTATTTTTCATTCTAGATTTCTATACCCCTAAGCTCGTCTAACAACGCGCATCCCGCGTTTTCCTAGTGATATTAATAGTCGCTTTGCTGGAAACGGTATAATAATAATTAGACGAGCTTTAGCGAGGATTCAATTTGACACACTGAAAAAAATTGGTGTTCGTTTTTTTTTTTTTTTTTTTTCCATGTTTTTTTGTCGGTTCTCCACAGGTCAAACGGCTACAGCTATCAATTTCAAACTTTTTTTCATCATGGTTCCTCATCTAGCTCAGATCTGTATAGTTTTGTGGCATTATCGGGTGATAAGTTTTATTTTTATGAATTTTAGAAATTTCAAAAATACCTATTAGAATAACACGAAGGAAAAAAAATTGAAAACATTTTATTTTCAAAAAAATTGAAATTTTGTGTAAAGTTGGATAACATCTTGATACACATTTCTGGAAATTCTCAGTTTGATCGGGTCAGCCATTTTGAAGGAAAAATATGAAATGTACTAAATTGGTACCACTCGAAGCAGTTTTTACCCATTTATAACTAAAATCTTACCAAATTGGCGAATTTAGGCAAAAGTTTGGCGATGAAGTCGACATACTATTACTTTCCGCTCGTCTAACAACGCGTATATAGCGTTTTCCTAGTTAGGCATACAATGGCGATACAGATTGAATAATAAATATCCTTCTCCTAATCCATCCTTCAATAATTTGTTCGTCAAAGGTAGTTATTAAGATCCATAGCCTTAATTGGGGAACAATGATTTTGTATCAAGTTTCGATGTTATTAAAAGAAAAAAAAAAAGTTATTAATTACGTCAACCCGTCAAGAAAATGATTCAATGTATTTCTGTAATAATCTGAATACGTTGTAAACGTCATCATTATCGTCGTTACTCACAGGTCTGTCTATACATGTGATAAAAGCAGGAAATCAAAATACATATATTTTAATAATTGTTACGTTTATGTTATGTTTCAAGTCATTAAACACTCATTTGTGTTTATATTTGTGTTGGCGCCTCGAATCCACGACACACACATATTATCTCTTCAATAGAATCAACTTGCATTTGAACTAAATAGGTCTAGGCAAATAGACCTGTAATATTCTTCCGAATGTCTTATATATCAATTGAGAATAAATTGTTATTTCGAAGATCTTTATCAACAGAGGGCTAGCGTAATTGGATGAGCGTAGCGAAGACTCAATTACACTGTACTTGAAAAATCGAAGGTGTTTTTTTTTTTTTTTTTTTTTTTTTTTTTTTTGTTTTTTTTTTCGCGCTCTACAGGTCAAACAAAAATTCAGATCATGATGAAACTTGGCACATACATGGAGCCCTATCTGACTTGATGCTGTATAGTTTTGAGGCAAAATCGGTTAAACAATTTTTGAGATAAATCATTTTGAAGTTTTCAAAAAACCCATATGAATAAGCCAGGCGGAAAAAATGACAAAGTGAATGTTCTCCGAAATTTTTCAAATTTTCACAGAACTCGAACAACATAATAATACACATTATTCCCAACTTTTACTCAAATCGGATCAGCCGTTTTGATGTAAAAGAATATATAATGTTATTTGTGTCAATTATTCAAAGCTATTAAGATACCTATTAAATCAAAGCAACAAGTGTCACCACTTGATTAAAAACGATTAAAACAAAGCCTTCTTTATTATCACATAAATTATTAGAGGAACATAAGATGGCAGTGATGTAATGGTTTGGATCTCAAGGTGTATATATATATATAATAACCAATCCAAAGATAAGTTGATATGTTCCAGCTCATCCATCAACGCGGAAACACATAACGCGTTTGCCTAGTTTGTAATAATCCCAACTTATACAGATGGCGATAGAATACGCGATAGTGTTAATAAAAATAAACCGTATTCGACATAGTGGTACACTAGGCAAACGCGTTATGTGTTTCCGCGTTGATGGATGAGCTGGAACATATCAACTTATCATTGGATTGGTTATTATATATATATATATATATATATATATATATATATATATATATATATATATATATATATATATATATATATATATATATATATATATATATATATATAATATATATATACACCTTGAGATCCAAACCATTACATCACTGTCATCTTATTTTTCATTAATAATTGGATGAGCGAAGCGAAGACTCAATTTCATTATACCGAAAAAAAGTGCCTGTTTTTTTGTTTTTTTGTTCGCGCTCCACAGGTCAGAAAAAAATTCAAAATCAGTTGAAACTTGGCACACACATGAAACCTTATCTGACTTGATGCTGTATAGTTTTGAGGCGCGATCGGTTGAACCACTTCTGAGAAAACTCATTCCAAAGTTTTCAAAAATCACATTAGAATAACCCAGAGGAAAACATTCGTGAAAAATATTTCATCTGAGAGGATTCAAATTTTCAGGGAATTTTAATCTGATAATGATACACATTATTCCGAACTTTCACTCAAATCCCCTAAAATTCCTAGTTTATATGACTAGGCAAACGCGTTATGTGTTTCCGCGTTGATGGATGAGCTGGAACATATCAACTTATCTTTGGATTGGTTATTATATATATATACACCTTGAGATCCAAACCATTACATCACTGCCATCTTATTTTCCATTAATAATTTATATGATAATCAAGAAGGCTTTGTTTTAATCGTTTACAATCAAGTGGTGACACTTGTTGCTTTGATTTAATAGGTATCTTAATAGCTTCGAATAATTAACACAAATTACATTATATATTTTTTTACATCGAAACGGCTGATCCGATTCGAGTGAAAGTTCGGAATAATGTGTATCATTATCAGATTGAGATTCTCTGAGAATTTGAATCCTCTCAGATGAAATATTTTTCACGAATTTTTTCCTCTGGGTTATTCTAATGGGATTTTTGAAAACTTTGGAATGAGTTTTCTCAGAAGTGGTTGGACCGAACGCGCCTCAAAACTATACAGTATCGAATTGGATAAGGATACTTGTGTGTGCCAAGTTCCAACTGATTTTGAATTTTGGTCTGACCTGTGGAGCTAGAACAAGAAAAAAAAAAAAACAGGCACTTTTTTTCGGGTATGGCGAAATTGAGTCTTCGCTTCGCTCATCCAATTATCGTCGAAGATCACGTGGTGAGTGATAAACCAGAGAGTCTTCATAACTTGTCACATTGTTCCCATGGAGAAGCCGATGAAGAAAGTGACCCAACTCGGGTCTCTAGAGTGAAATATTTCTGAGGGGTCAGTTCCCGAGTCCAGGGTCCCAATTTCCTGTGGCGCAACTATCGCTTTTATATCGAACTATATAAAACAACAATGCTATACACGGCTCAGTTGATTTATAATGTTGGTAGATGCATTTGTTTTTTTATAAAAATGATAGATTTTGTGAGTCCACAATGCCACCGTTACCGTAGCCACTCTTATCCACTTCTGGTTCACAAGGGATTCCGCCAAATCGCGACAAGCAATCGGGACCTCTGGCTCCGAACTGACCGCAAGAAACCACTGATGTCTCCGAAGTTATCAGTATGCGAGTTGGGTTACCCTCTACATGATCTATGATGGAATGGGTTGATATCAAATCATCGTAGCTGTGGGCAACTTCATTCACGCCTGAGAGTGTCTCCTGCCTTGTGGTGCATCAGATACGACCTGGGCCGTCTCTGCGTCCCCTATGTGCACGCTCATGAGTGTCTCCTCCCTTGTGGTACGACCTGGGCCGTCTCTGCGTCCCCTATGTGCACGCTCATGAGTGTCTCCTGCCTTGTGGTGCATCAGATACGACCTGGGCCGTCTCTGCGTCCCCTATGTGCACTCTCATGAGTGTCTCCTCCCTTGTGGTGCATCAGATACGACCTGGGCCGTCTCTGCGTCCCCTATGTGCACTCCCATGAGTGTCTCCTGCCTTGTGGTGCATCAGACACGACCTGGGCCGTCTCTGCGTCCCCCATGTGCACGCTCATGTGTGTCTCCTGCCTTGTGGTTCATTAGATATGACCTGGGCCGTCTCTGCGTCCCCTATGTGCACGCTCTTGAGTGTCTCCTCCCTTGTGGCGCATTAGATACGACCTGGGCCGTCTCTGTGTCCCCTATGTGCACGCTCATGTGTGTCTCCTCCCTTGTGGTGCATTAGATACGACCTGGGCCGTCTCTGCGTCCCCTATGTGCACGCTCATATGTGTCTCCTCCCTTGTGGTGCATTAGATACGACCTGGGCCGTCTCTGCGTCCCCTATGTGCACGCTCATATGTGTCTCCTCCCTTGTGGCGCATTAGATACGACCTGGGCCGTCTCTGCGTCCCCTATGTGCACGCTCATATGTGTCTCCTCCCTTGTGGCGCATTAGATACGACCTGGGCCGTCTCTACGTCCCCTATGTGCACGCTCATAAGTGTCTCCTGCCTTGTGGTGCATTAGATACGACCTGGGCCGTCTCTGCGTCCCCTATGTGCACGCTCATATGTGTCTCCTCCCTTGTGGCGCATTAGATACGACCTGGGCCGTCTCTACGTCCCCTATGTGCACGCTCATAAGTGTCTCCTGCCTTGTGGTGCATTAGATACGACCTGGGCCGTCTCTGCGTCCCCTATGTGCACGCTCATATGTGTCTCCTCCCTTGTGGTGCATTAGATACGACCTGGACCGTCTCTGCGTCTCCTGTGTGCACGCTCTTGAGTGTCTCCTGCCTTGTGGTGCATTATATACGACCTGGGCCGTCTCTACGTCCCCTATGTGCACGCTCATATGTGTCTCCTCCCTTGTGGTGCATTAGATACGACCTGGACCGTCTCTGCGTCTCCTGTGTGCACGCTCTTGAGTGTCTCCTCCCTTGTGGTGCATTAGATACGACCTGGGCCGTCTCTGCGTCCCCTATGTGCACGCTCATATGTGTCTCCTCCCTTGTGGCGCATTAGATACGACCTGGGCCGTCTCTGCGTCCCCTATGTGCACGCTCATGTGTGTCTCCTCCCTTGTGGTGCATTAGATACGACCTGGGCCGTCTCTGCGTCCCCTATGTGCACGCTCATATGTGTCTCCTCCCTTGTGGTGCATTAGATACGACCTGGACCGTCTCTGTGTCCCCTATGTGCACGCTCATATGTGTCTCCTCCCTTGTGGCGCATTGGATACGACCTGGGCCGTCTCTGTGTCCCCTATGTGCACGCTCATGTGTGTCTCCTCCCTTGTGGTGCATTAGATACGACCTGGGCCGTCTCTGCGTCCCCTATGTGCACGCTCATATGTGTCTCCTCCCTTGTGGTGCATTAGATACGACCTGGGCCGTCTCTGCGTCCCCTATGTGCACGCTCATATGTGTCTCCTCCCTTGTGGCGCATTAGATACGACCTGGGCCGTCTCTACGTCCCCTATGTGCACGCTCATAAGTGTCTCCTGCCTTGTGGTGCATTAGATACGACCTGGGCCGTCTCTGCGTCCCCTATGTGCACGCTCATATGTGTCTCCTCCCTTGTGGTGCATTAGATACGACCTGGGCCGTCTCTGCGTCCCCTATGTGCACGCTCATGTGTGTCTCCTCCCTTGTGGTGCATTAGATACGACCTGGGCCGTCTCTGCGTCCCCTATGTGCACGCTCATATGTGTCTCCTCCCTTGTGGTGCATTAGATACGACCTGGGCCGTCTCTGTGTCTCCTATGTGCACGCTCATGTGTGTCTCCTCCCTTGTGGTGCATTAGATACGACCTGGGCCGTCTCTACGTCCCCTATGTGCACGCTCATATGTGTCTCCTCCCTTGTGGTGCATTAGATACGACCTGGGCCGTCTCTGCGTCCCCTAAGTGCACGCCCATGAGTGTCTCCTGCCTTATGGTTCATTAGATACGACCTGGGCCGTCTCTGCGTCCCCTATGTGCACGCTCATGTGTGTCTCCTCCCTTGTGGTGCATTAGATACGACCTGGGCCGTCTCTGTGTCTCCTATGTGCACGCTCATGTGTGTCTCCTCCCTTGTGGTGCATTAGATACGACCTGGGCCGTCTCTACGTCCCCTATGTGCACGCTGATGTGTGTCTCCTTCCTTGTGGTGCATTAGATACGACCTGGGCCGTCTCTGCGTCCCCTATGTGCACGCTCTTGAGTGTCTCCTCCCTTGTGGTGCATCAGATACGACCTGGGTCGTCTCTGCGTCTCCTGTGTGCACGCTCTCGAGTGTCTCCTGCCTTGTGGTAGATAAATATGACCTGGGCCGTCTCTGCGTCCCTTATGTGCACGCTCATGTGTGTCTCCTCCCTTGTGGTGCATTAGATACGACCTGGGTCGTCTCTGCGTCTCCTGTGTGCACGCTCTTGAGTGTCTCCTGCCTTGTGGTGCATTAGATACGACCTGGACCGTCTCTGCGTCCCTTATGTGCACGCTCATGTGTGTCTCCTCCCTTGTGGTGCATTAGATACGACCTGGGTCGTCTCTGCGTCTCCTGTGTGCACGCTCTTGAGTGTCTCCTGCCTTGTGGTGCATTAGATACGACCTGGGCCGTCTCTGCGTCCCCTATGTGCACTCCCATGAGTGTATCCTCCCTTGTGGTGCATTAGATACGACCTGGGCCGTCTCTGCGTCCCCTGTGTGCACGCTCCTGAGTGTCTCCTCCTTTGTGGTGCATTAGATACGACCTGGGCCGTCTCTACGTCCCCTATGTGCACGCTGATGTGTGTCTCCTCCCTTGTGGTGCATTAGATACGACCTGGGCCATCTCTGCGTCCCCTATGTGCACGCTCATGTGTGTCTCCTGCCTTGTGGTAGATAAATACGACCTGGGCCGTCTCTGCGTCTCATATGTGCACTCCCATGAGTGTCTCCTCCCTTGTGGTGCATTAGATACGACCTGGGCCGTCTCTGCGTCCCCTATGTGCACGCTCATAAGTGTCTCCTGCCTTGTGGTGCATTAGATACGACCTGGGCCGTCTCTGTGTCTCCTATGTGCACGCTCATGTGTGTCTCCTCCCTTGTGGTGCATTAGATACGACCTGGGCCATCTCTGCGTCCCCTATGTGCACGCTCATGTGTGTCTCCTGCCTTGTGGTAGATAAATACGACCTGGGCCGTCTCTGCGTCTCATATGTGCACTCCCATGAGTGTCTCCTCCCTTGTGGTGCATTAGATACGACCTGGGCCGTCTCTGCGTCCCCTATGTGCACGCTCATAAGTGTCTCCTGCCTTGTGGTGCATTAGATACGACCTGGGCCGTCTCTGCGTCCCCTATGTGCACGCTCATGTGTGTCTCCTCCCTTGTGGTGCATTAGATACGACCTGGGCCGTCTCTGCGTCCCCTATGTGCACGCTCATGTGTGTCTCCTCCCTTGTGGTGCACTAGATACGACCTGGGCCGTCTCTGCGTCCCTTATGTGCACTCCCATGAGTGTATCCTCCCTTGTGGTGCATTAGATACGACCTGGGCCGTCTCTGCGTCCCCTGTGTGCACGCTCCTGAGTGTCTCCTCCTTTGTGGTGCATTAGATACGACCTGGGCCGTCTCTGCGTCCCTTATGTGCACGCTCATGTGTGTCTCCTGCCTTATGGTTCATTAGATACGACCTGGGCCATCTCTGCGTCCCCTATGTGCACTCTCTTGTGTGTCTCCTGCCTTATGGTTCATTAGATACGACCTGGGCCATCTCTGCGTCCCCTATGTGCACGCTCATGTGTGTCTCCTCTCTTGTGGTGCATTAGATACGACCTGGGCCGTCTCTGCGTCCCTTATGTGCACTCCCATGAGTGTATCCTCCCTTGTGGTGCATTAGATACGACCTGGGCCGTCTCTGCGTCCCCTATGTGCACTCTCTTGTGTGTCCTTGTGGTGCACTAGATACGACCTGGGCCGCCTCTGCGTCTCCTGTGTGCACGCTCTTGAGTGTCTCCTGCCTTATGGTTCATTAGATACGACCTGGGTCGTCTCTGCGTCTCCTGTGTGCACGCTCATGTGTGTCTCCTCCCTTGTGGTGCATTAGATACGACCTGGACCGTCTCTGCGTCCCCTATGTGCACGCTCATGTGTGTCTCCTCCCTTGTGGTGCATTAGATACGACCTGGGCCGTCTCTGCGTCCTCTATGTGCACTCTCTTGTGTGTCCTTGTGGTGCACTAGATACAACCTGGACCGTCTCTGCGTCCCCTATGTGCACGCTCATGTGTGTCTCCTCCCTTGTGGTGCATTAGATACGACCTGGGCCGTCTCTGCGTCCCCTATGTGCACGCTCATGTGTGTCTCCCGCCTTGTGGTGCATTAGATACGACCTGGGCCGTCTCTGCGTCCCCTATGTGCACGCTCATGTGTGTCTCCCGCCTTGTGGTGCATTAGATACGACCTGGGCCGTCTCTGCGTCCCCTATGTGCACTCTCTTGTGTGTCCTTGTGGTGCACTAGATACGACCTGGGCCGCCTCTGCGTCTCCTGTGTGCACGCTCTTGAGTGTCTCCTGCCTTATGGTTCATTAGATACGACCTGGGTCGTCTCTGCGTCTCCTGTGTGCACGCTCATGTGTGTCTCCTCCCTTGTGGTGCATTAGATACGACCTGGGCCGTCTCTGCGTCCCCTATGTGCACGCTCATGTGTGTCTCCCGCCTTGTGGTGCATTAGATACGACCTGGGCCGTCTCTGCGTCCCCTATGTGCACTCTCTTGTGTGTCCTTGTGGTGCACTAGATACGACCTGGGCCGCCTCTGCGTCTCCTGTGTGCACGCTCTTGAGTGTCTCCTGCCTTATGGTTCATTAGATACGACCTGGGTCGTCTCTGCGTCCTCTATGTGCACTCCCATGAGTGTCTCCTCCCTTGTGGTGCATTAGATACGACCTGGGCCGTCTCTGCGTCCCCTATGTGCACGCTCATGTGTGTCTCCTCCCTTGTGGTGCATTAGATACGACCTGGGCCGTCTCTGCGTCCTCTATGTGCACTCTCTTGTGTGTCCTTGTGGTGCACTAGATACAACCTGGACCGTCTCTGCGTCCCCTATGTGCACGCTCATGTGTGTCTCCTCCCTTGTGGTGCATTAGATACGACCTGGGCCGTCTCTGCGTCCCCTATGTGCACGCTCATGTGTGTCTCCCGCCTTGTGGTGCATTAGATACGACCTGGGCCGTCTCTGCGTCCCCTATGTGCACGCTCATGTGTGTCTCCTCCCTTGTGGTGCATTAGATACGACCTGGGTCGTCTCTGCGTCTCCTGTGTGCACGCTCATGTGTGTCTCCTCCCTTGTGGTGCATTAGATACGACCTGGGCCGTCTCTGCGTCCCCTAAGTGCACGCTCTTGAGTGTCTCCTCCTTTGTGGTGCATTAGATACGACCTGGGCCATCTCTGCGTCTCCTGTGTGCACGCTCATGTGTGTCTCCTCCCTTGTGGTGCATTAGATACGACCTGGGCCGTCTCTGCGTCCCCTATGTGCACGCTCATGTGTGTCTCCTCCCCTGTGGTGCATTAGATACGACCTGGGCCATCTCTGCGTCCCCTATGTGCACTCTCTTGTGTGTCCTTG